>JADLZK010011141.1:0-172754 GCA_015847255.1 Hyparrhenia diplandra | reverse complement strand
TACATAAGTAGGAGTAGCGAGAAGGTTTACTACAAATCTTACAACAACGGACCACCCACGGGTCTCACTTCTCACTCATCATCACTAGACTCGAATGGACCGTCATGCGGCACGGTCCCGTCATGCATGTGACTTCTTCCCGATCCCGCAACATGGGTTAACAAACCCTAAGTGCGGAGTACTCAACAAGACTTACCCGACTAAAGAAAAAATAAGAGAAGACTTCGGGAATGTTGGTCTAATAGGATTTAAGGTAAGGCTTTTAGCAAGAAATCAAGGACTCTTTTTCGGAAAAGCTTACTAAATGTGAATCCTTACTTTCAACCTTTTTAAATCATCATTTATCTTTAACTACTATCATCTAAATAATCTTATATTAAAGTACAAACCTTTCTTGTCCATCTCATCACTTATTCCAAATTTTCATTATTTCATAATTAATCTACGATGTGAGTCGGAAACCGAAGTCTCCATATCCGAAAGCACGACAATTTCGAAACCGATTATAACCCAAATGGGGAGTTCTTTCCACACGATATATGTAGCACTTAAGCTTGCATATATCAACCCTTTCTTGGATACTCAAAAGCGGAACCGCGTCCTCGCCACCCGAGAAACAACTCTCTCACACCCGAGGAATTTAACCACATGGGCATCCGGGACTTTAACCCACGAGTGTACACGCTTACTCCCGCCATCTCTCCACTCCCGGTCTTGGCGGTTGTATTTTCGATTTGACACCCCCAGAGATCGGGCTTACCGGAGTATGTGGTCGGACTAGTTTCGACCGACACGGGGTGACACCTGGGAGACGCGTGCCATTAGCCCAAAGACCTCGAGCGCGGTTTATGCGTTCCATAGTCTCGGTTACATGGGCCTACAACGACATGGTCCTTAATCGACAAGTCGGAAATACTACACCGAGACTCCATTCTTAGTGCAAATTACCCGACCGGGTCTCAATTTCACTACCATATCCCAATATGGTTTCATCATATACATCCTTGTTCATCAAATGCCCATTCGGGCTATCATTAGAGACTTGTCACATTTTGACTCAAAAGTCTAACTAGTTTAGCATGGCTAAGCATTTCTAAGCATTTTAACCAAAACGGATTATCAAAGTAGATATCAAAATAATCAAGGATGGATAATGCATCAATTAGGTTATCACACAACTCCTATCACCTAATGCAATAGATTAAGCAAAGGTGATATAAGACTTTTGCAAAAAACACAAGGAATGTTTAAATGAACCGGGGCTTGCCTTGATTGACGAAAATAACCCGACTACGACGAAGGATCACAATACTCGAACTCGGATCAACAAGAAAACCCTCTTGAAGCTTGATCGACGATCTCTCGATCACTTTCGTTCACTACACCTAAAGAATAATATATGCTTTACATGATGCCGTGTATATAAACATGATGCTCGAGAGTGCATGAAATGATAAACACTTGAGTACAACTTTCCTTCACGATAAAGTTGCAACCCAACAAAACCAACTTGTTGAACTACTCTACAAGATATCATCACCATTGCCTAAGGAGCTCTCAAGGACCATTTGATTGTGGTATGGTTCAGGATTCACAAAACAATCCAAAAGTCACACAAAACCCTAAGTTATAAGACACTAAACAATTTATTTAACACATGAAATAATAGAGCATAAAATAATAAATATTTTAACTTTCTTTAAAGGTGCTCAAAATTTTGTACAGGTAGATCATGTCATAAAACAGTGTCAAAATAATTTTCATGATTTTTGGATAAATAAAATAATTTTTAAAAATCAAGGAAGATGCATTTTTCAATTAAAGATTGTATTTTTAAATCATGCCCAAACTATTTAAAATTCAAGTTTCATAATTTTTTCTAGATAGTACATATGATGGGAAGGCTACACAAAAATTTTTCATGATTTTAGAACCCATATTTGAATTTATATGAAATTTGGAAAATCAGACACTATTTAAATAATTGAAATTGAATAAAACATTTCATAAATGAAAAAGGATTTCGGGTTGAATTTGGCCCAGTACTGTACATGGTCCAGCACTGTTCATGGCCCACTATTCACTTTGTTGACCGGTCCATGTGAGCGAATGGGCTTGGCCCAATGAAATAGTGTTGGGTCCGCCATGTGAACGATGACGGGCCCGGCCTATTCTCGCTTGATGTTGGCCCTACGAGGTGAGCTCGTCGGCGTCGACGCTGCGGCGCGCCGGCGTTCCGGCGTCGTTGATGAACCAAATGGAAAAGAAATACGGGCATGGCGGGGAGCTCACCGCGATGCTTGGGCGCGAAGTTGGTTAGGTCCGAATACTGGCGAGCTAGGTCGCCGGGCGGCGACGCCGGGCGGCGGCGGCCGGACCGCGCGTTTCCGACGTCGGGGCTTCAATCTGCGAAAACCAACGAGTCGCTCATGACCACGACGTCAAGGCAACGTGATAATGCTAACTAGTTCGCCTCGGCTCACCGAAATCGGGCCGACGACGGGGTGACGAGCGCGGCGCCAACCGCGTTGGAGAAGACGACGCCGGCGAGGGCGACTCCCGGCGAAAAAACCGTGAGGCGAGCAGGTGCAAAACGAGCGCAAGGAAAGTTGCGGACTCGTTGGCGAGATGGGGTGGTCGGATGGAGCAACGGCGACGAACGACGGCGGCGGATGGAGGCGATTCGGGCGGCGGTTTCCGAAAAGAGGAAAACGACGACGATGCCGGCCTATTTATAGCAAGGGATGGGTGATGAGGTGGCCAAGGTCGCCGCGAACCTCCTTGCGAGCGCGACGCGAGAAAATCGGGCGTTGGCCGGGCGGCGGAAGCTCAACGCCCGGCGGTGGCAAAAAGAGAGAGGTCGGGTTATCAGAGCGGCCCCGGCTTCAAACACTTGTTTCAAAATTACTCCAAAATTTTGAATTGAACTCAAAAAATCTCCAAAAACAAAAGTTGCTTAAAATTTCAAGATCTACAAATTTCATAATTGGAACATTTTCAAATTCGGCCTCGAAATTAGACTTTTTGAAATGGGGTCAAAAAGTAAGAAATTTGAATTCAAAATTACTTTTAAAATTATATAGAAACTTGAAAAACTTTGTACATATCTTTTGTTCATCACAACAAGATCTACAAACTAGCTTTTGGAAGTTTTATCAAATTTTGCTTAGATTTTGAAATAAAGAAAAGGGGGTAATTAGGGTTTTGTCGAGAATTCAAAATTACTTTAAAATTTTGAACTGAACTTTGAAAACTCAAAATACCAACTTTGTTCAACTTTGAAATATCTACCTTTTTTGCTTTGATAACCATACCCAAATTCTTTTTAATTTTGAAATTATGGAAAAGGGGACAAAATAGGGTTTAGAAATTCGGGTTTTAAGACAAAGGGAGGGGTAACATCCGGATTGTGATTCTTTTCGCGTCTTTTCGACCGACAACGTAACCAAACATAAAATAAACTTATTTTAGTTCAATGCAACACATGGTGGACTAAACATGCATGCTTTGCAATGATCATGATGACATGTCACATTTTAGTAATAGTAACACCAGGGGTGTTACACCCCATTGCCTTGTTGTTGATAGATGTCACATGTCGGCCACACGATATGCTTATATATACTCTACTATTACTTAGGGCGATGAACACATGCCGTCGCACTTGCCGCTTTCGGTTAATCATCGCCGATCGTCTCCGCCGGCGCCCGTCACAAATTAGGGCTTCACGTGGCGATTCCGTAGGGGCGCTAACGGGCCAAGGGGTCAGGCGGGGAGATTCCCCACGCCGCGTCTAGAGTCACATACCAATGCCTTAAAGAAAGATATTCTGATGCATATGCTTCACATAAAATGATTTGATACCTCTTTTATATCTGTGATGAAAAGGAATCTGCTTGCGTTCTCTGCATATATAGTCAAGCCAGATAAGAACGAGACAAAGTTTGTGGGGCTACCTTGAGCTACGTACGGACTCTCTTCAGCTACGTATGGGCTTCTACAAAAAAGATGATCTTTTCAAATGACAAAAATATGTAAGTTCAAACAGACTTCCTCCTATACCCTTTTTAAGTGTCGCTACACGATATTCATACCGGTCAAACTCTCTTAAGTCTGATTAGGATTGTGCAGTCTCTATCCTAAAATTAAAAATACAATCGTAGTGTTCATAGAGTGAATAATATTCATATTTATGTCGTCAAAATAGTTGATTATATATAAGAGTACATTTCATAATTAATATAATGGTACCTACCGTACGTAAATAGTAGTATTTTTTTTTCAATAACTTTGGTCAAACTTGAAAGCATGTGATTTCTCAAAAAAAAAGAGAATTGCATCCTTTTCCAAATGGAGGCAATATAAAATATTATGCACTATAAATATTGATATTTTTACTATGTCAAAGTCGAGTGCGTTTGACTTCCCAAAATATTATAGTTGAGAAGTTTCAAGTTTCAAATTAATTTCAAAATCTGTAAACTTACAATAATTTTTTTTGGGCACTAACAATTTTAATTCAAAAACTTTTCAACTATAAAGTTGATATGAATCAGGTTCGGGTAATTATGGTTTGGGTATTTCGGTTTGGGATTCCACGCAACAAGCAAAACACCAAAGCAGCGCTGAAAAAGCGCGATGCCTGATGATGGCGGCCCAGGCCGGCCGGCGTAAGCGCCACTCACAATGCTACGAGGCCCACACAACGCACAGGGACGCGTTGGCTCTACCTCTGCCGCGTGACATCCATGCGGGTACCAAAGCTCTAATTAATTTCTCAAATGGTATGCGTATACCACGTACTCACAACCCATTTTCAAGTATTAGTAGCATGACATGACACAATGCATCGAACAGAGGAATCCACGACACATCAACAAAATGGCGGAACCAGACAAAAAGAACTTTTTCTTAGTATTATCATGCCTAAAAGTAGGGATCTTCAAATTTTAGACCTTAGCCGAGCCTTGGCCCCGCTAGCCCCTTTATTCCACACCGTGCACATCAAATCGAGCCATGAAATCCATAAAGTTGGTTGCAATAATAAGTGTGTGCACACATTCACAACATGTCTAAAAAGCAAACTCCGGAAATAAGTGGCTACAACAATAAGGGCTTAAGCATCTAGATTCTAGGGAATCGTGCCATCCGCCATTATACTAATGGAGGGTCGAGATAGACAAACCAATTGTGCACACAACCAATCACAATTTATAATAGTGCATAGGATGCTATGTAGGTTAACCATGCACACAAATTAATTTGATCTAATACTCCTATTAAACAAATCCCCACTATCTATTTCTTTCAACATACAAGCTATCCAACTAGACATCTCACTATCACATACAATTAACATCCACTAAGCAAAACTCAATTAGCCATATATTTATCTCAATATGCATGTTGTTAACTAGGCAATGCACTACCACATACAATTAAAATCTCCTAGCACATGCAACTTGTAGATAAGATAAGATAAGATATATGTTGTGTTTTCTTTCAATTCTTTATATATTGTGCCCATTCCTATATAGTGGTGACCCATGCAAATCCCATGCTAACGGACGTGGTCATCTCCTAACTCTTTTAGTGGTTAACATTCTAACCCATTTATATTTCTATTTCTTACCCACAAAGAACGCGGGAATCCTTCTACTTGCATATATACGCCTTCCCATTCAGGTATATTAAGCATGTGCAATCAAACAAGGCTTCGATTGAACTACAAGTACACACACTCTTGTTTAACGTGTTATATTATATATATCCCTTCTCCATGCTTCTCCTTCGAAGTTATTTAATTTATAAACTTATATGGGTCGTCTTACCTCAGCCTTATGGTCAACAGGGCAATTGGAATGAGTAGCAGCTGGCCACGTTTCGCCATGCTGCGCAATCCGAGCTATAGATCTATTTCCTAGATAAAAACTGCGTGCTGGTAATTTCTTCTTAAAAAGTGGGCGAAGCAGTAAGAGTGCTAATGATAGTAGCTCCCAAAATTCCAAAAGTTCTTGAGTTTTAGTTACTTTTTTGAAGAATGGAACTCAACAGGTGAAGTTAGGAGTGTAAAGATTTGGAATTTGGATCCCAGGAAACTCAGAACCCTGTAAACTTGCATTGCATGAGTGTGAAGATTGGGAATCTGGAAAGCAACTAAACAGTTGTAAAGATTTGGCCGGGCAGCATGTCAAGTTTATAATCAAAAGATTTGTGATGTAAAGATTCGGGATCTAAACAGCGTGCTAATTTCTTGTTTGCCTCTCACAGCTGAAGTTTGAGTCTTTTAGCTGCGGTCAGGGGTGGAACGCAAAGTTTTGAACAATCCACATGTGTTGGTGTGAATTGGAATGTAATTAAAGTGAGTTCTATTTCAATCCACTCCAATAGCTACCTACTCCCCTAGTCGCAAAATCCTGATTGTTTAAGTAAAACCGATTAGATGTGCCGTAAAGCCGGCAATTTGTGTTAGTGTGTGGCCACCGCATTCGATGACAGCTCGCCAGAGAGTATGGTGGATGTAACCAAAACCCTCTAATTTCCTTTAATGAAGCACGTGCACAATGCACGCTTTCGAAAAAAAATCCACTCCAATACATGTGGATTGAGATTATTATATGTGCATCCAAACAAAACCTAAGTTGCGAGCAAAATCCCAGGGTCCTAAAAGATTGAAGAAGAGACAGCGAGAGAGGGGGAAATAATGGGAGGGGATCGGAAGGGGACTCGGATCCACTAGACTTGCTTTGGTTAATCCATCCAATGAAAATGCACGAATATGTGAGAAAGCTTTGTGAGCGACGCGACTTTGCCGACTGTAACACGCCTGTAGACTGTGGCTGCTGCGTTGCTGCTGTGGTTTACTATACCTGCAGGGCATTGTAGTTCGCTTCCGGGGCAGCAGCAGCTCATTGCATGCGAAGCGCCATGGCGCGTCCTTCTGGCTTCCCCGCCGCCTCGCCGTCTCCATAAATAGTAGCGTTCCTCCTCGTGCTCCATGGCAACCTGCTTGCACGCCGGCGGCCACAGATCGAGCCTGCAATCTTACTATATATGTCCAAAAACTCCAAACACGCGCAGATCACACTACAAGCAGTGTATAGTGCAGTGTTATTGTGTGTAGCTGATCTTATTGGAGTAGATTAGAGAGTTGATCTGATCGGAGAAGAGTAAAGAGCTGCAGCCGTAACGCTAGCTGCTCGATCAATGTCTGGCCGCGGCAGGCCGGCCATGACGCGGTCCGGAAAGCAGAAGCACCCCTTCTACCGCGGCATCAGGAGGCGCAGCGGCAACTGGGTGTCGGAGATCCGGGTGCCGAGGAAGCCCCTCCGCATCTGGCTCGGCACGTTCGCGACGCCCGAGATGGCCGCCGTGGCATACGACGTGGCCGTGTGCGCGCGCTGCGCGGGTCCGACGCGGCGCTCAACTTCCCGCACCTGGCCGCGACGCACCCCGTGCCGGCGTCCACCACATCCGCGGACGATATCCGCGCCGCGGCCGCGGAGGCCGCCACGTTGCTGCTCCACCAGCAGCAACAGCCCGATCACCAGCCAGACTGTGCCGGCGCTCCTCGATCCAACATTGCTGCCGCGACGGCTGGGGCAGCGGAGCCCAGAGGGAGCAGCGCCGCGGCACAGCTGGAAGCAGGCGGCGGCCCGGGGAACCCTTACTACCTGGACGAGGAGGCGCTCTTCGAGACGCCGGAGTACCTGTGCAGCATGGCCGCGGGGATGATGATGAGCCCCCCGAGGTTCGGTCGCAACGACAACTCGTCGGACGACTCGCCGGGCCACCCTTCAGACGCCGGGGACGACAGCCTCTGGAGCTATCGTGATCCGTAGATCGATACCTGCCAGAACAGCAAAATGGATGAAACTGATAAGTACTTATAATCTTCATTCTGCTAGCCTGGAAGAGCCGGGAGTGAGATTATGGGGAGATAAAAGGAGCATGGTATACCGGCCGTATACACAAGGTGCCCATATCCGTCGTTGGAGCACCGATTTTTTTTTTCCTGTTCAAGTACAGCCGCAATATGTACAGTGCATCGATCTCCTTCTCCGATCCTTTTAGTGCTCGATGTGCGTCTTTCTGCTCTGAAGTCACAACAACAAGGTAGTCCTTTTACCCCTATATTTCGCTTGGCTCTATATACTAGCTTTTACCAGTGCAGTTTGGCCGTTTGCAGTACATATGAACCTGCAAGGCCAGATATAGGAATGCTTACTTTGGAATGCCAAGTACTAGAAAAGAAAGGTAGTGTTGTATATATATATATATATATAAGTGGTGGATGATTGTTGTAAGTTGGTATTGTGCAAATTAATCGGCGTTTTGGCGGTGGATCCGCTAGCTATAACTTATAGCCTATATAAGATATGAAACACTCCCTTCTTGTATAGTTCGCAGTTTACAAGTGTGTGTCATGTATCACATTGCTTTCTTAGAACCACTGGTAAAACACTAGTACAGGATTTCTTAACCACGGCGGTCATTTTGGATTAACCACCACAATCATTCCAACTGCCTCAGACCTAAGGCCACCATTAATCGTGGCATTAGCCGTAAAGAAAACCTATTAACTGTGACGGTTAACTATATATGGTGGTTATATTAAGTCGTCTGTCACGGTTAAGAGATTAACTGAGGCGATTGCCTGCCCTGTGGCCTGGCTTCGGCCAGGCTCCATTATCCACGGTTGCTTTATATATACGACCGCCATGGTTAAGATTTCAAAAATGCCTCCTACATGATTTTATGTAGTAAGAAAGCTTTTTTTTTCAAAAAAAGTGGTGTGTTAGTGTGTAGGCCATTCTCTTTCAGGTGATTGGTCGGTAAAATTTTAAAATAGAGGTGGATGGGAGTAGTCTTAACTCGAAACTATACTCATTTTCCATACAAAAGTATGAATATCATGTCGGTTAAACAAAAATGCTGACGTGTCACTATAGTTAATGAAGAGAAAGGGCAAAAGAGGAAGACTTATGGTTTCCTGGTCCAATTTTTACTAAAAACTGGACTGACACTTCTCTCTTTTTTTTCCCCTTTTTCGCCTAATCAATAGAAATCGCAGAAAATCTTTTTGTCTTCTTTTCTACTAAAGCGGAAGACTTTGTTTCTCATATTTGAAATGACTTTGACAACGCAACCTACCACAGATGAAATGACGGTCTCCGCATCGAGCAAAGCTGTGGTTTGTTCCTGTGAGTTTTACACCCACTTGTCCCAACTTCGCTAGATGTCCCTATGCCTCGCCTCATCGTAGCTACATCATGTCATTTGCTGGCTACACATTTCCCCACAACCAACACTCACCGTCACTCCTAGCACGCCGGGCGCCGGTGCTCAAGCGACCATGATTTTTTGGCCCGCACTCATGGTCTGTGTCAAGTTTGGCTAGCGCGCTCAATGCCCCGTAACTATGCCTCACTTGCACCGCCGGTGCACGAGCCACCCATCGTGGATGTCATGGTAACCTCAATAGAGTTAAAGAAAGAGGTTACCGCAGATGTCAAGGCTGTGTTGGATCTTAAGGATATGTCGCCCAAGCCTGCATTTTGCTCGTCTTCCTCCTATTCGTGCGACATTCCGCCACTGCCAAAGTCACCCATGCCGCCACTACTACTGAATTTTTTTCCTGTGGTGGACGTTTACCCTTTTCCGTGGCGGGCAAGGTCATAGTTAATCTGGGACCACAATGGTGGGTAAAACACCCGCCATGGTTAAGGGACCGTAAAAAAAGAAAAAGAAAACATGTCATGAGCCCATGGAGCCCATCCACAGGCCCAACAAGCCCATCCACGCGCCGCCACGCCTTCTGCTCATCGGTCCTGCTCGCCACTCGCCGAGGACCATGCCTTGCCGAGATCCGGCCGTCGAGGAGCTCCAACCGCCGTCGGATCCAGATTCATGTACGCCCGCTCGACCTACATTTGGATCTGCATGCACCCACCATCGTGGAGTTCCAATCACCTTCGAGGCTCCACTCGCGACTGAGGTACTCCGCCACCGAATCTACTACTCTAGCCATCGGAGCTCTGACTGTCGCCACTAGGATGGAGAGCGTCACCACGCGGCCCTAGGGTTCTAGGCATGCATGCAAGGCCACCCCGCCATCATTGGGGAGCATGCCACCGGCCATGGATGCACACCATCCTATGAGCTTCTAGAGGGAGGAAGCTAGGAAGAGGGGGAGACAGGGAAGGGGCGGTGGGATGGCGAGGGGGCGCCAACAGGAGAAGAGGAGTGGGCGGCGGGATGCGTGAGAGGGCCGGCGGAATGTGAAGGGAGGGAGTGTTGCGCTCTTCTAGGGAGAAGGAGTGCCCCACGCTTCTGTGGAGAAGGAGCGCGACACACTTTTGGAGAGATGAGGGAGCAAGTGCCTCAAAATCTAACTCCACAATTTATCTGAAGCACGGTTATCTGGTCAAGATGGGCCATCTTATGGGCCTCGATTTATGGTGATGGGCTTTTGTAAATGACCTCCATGGAAAATTGATTTACTGTGGCACGCACGTTAGTATGCCTGCCATTGAAAATAGATATTAATCGTTGTGGACCATTTTAAGTTGCCCGCCACGGTTAATTAATTTTCCATGACGGGCAAAAGTGTTTGCGGTTAATCGAGGCATTAACCGTGACGGGCAAAAAAACTATATGCCACGGTTAGTACTTGGGATGTGTCAGGCCAAAGAAAGCACTGTAGGAACGGAGAGTTGGGGGCGGTTTCGAAAGCCGCCCCTACTGTACATCTTGAGCCGCCCCTATAGAAGGTCTTCGTAGTAGTGATTTACAAGCATGCCTTAAGCTTCCAACCTTGGTGCTCTGCCACGCAACTCACCGACAATCGTTGGTGTGGAGGCTTATCATGCTTGCTCGAAGCGCTCTCGCCACCACCTTTGGGCCTCCGCAAGGCCAGCCACACCATGCCCACCGTGTCACCTACACCCACCGGTGGAGCCCTCCAAAGGCAAAACTAGGCAAAGTTCAAAAATAGGTTGTTTACAAAAATATAAGTTATTTGCATCATCAACTTCTTGTTACAAAGAAATCACACTTCAATTTTTGTTGAACAATTTAGCCCTCTCCCCCTAAATAGTCTCCATGCTCTGCCACACTGCCTGCAGCCGCCGTGGCACTTTGCGCTCAAGTCGATCGAACAGGTGCACGGGAGAGAAATGACCCTGATGCAAGGTCCAACTACTAAAAAAAAAATCATCTTCCGTTCCTTTGCCCACTTCTGTTGTTGGCCGACATTCCCTTTGGTCTTATTTGCATCTCTGTTGCTCCTAACCTTCTTGCTGCACGTAATATATTTGTATCTCTCTTGCTCCTAATCTTCTTCTGCCTTTTCATGTTTGCCGCGTGTTGGGTGTGTACGTAGCCCAACAAGCTAGGCAACAACATTAAAAATCTTGAATTTCGGAAAATGTGTGTGAAACTGATTAAAAATTTATCAGTATTTTACTATTCGGACAAATCATACGTGTAAGGTGCTGTAAATCTAAACAACCGGATTATGATGGGAGTCGTAGCAAATCAGAAACAAAACAGGCAACACGTGCCTGTGCCTTCCACCGCGCAGCTGATCTCGGGGCACTACCGACGAGACGGCAAAAGCCACTCCCCGTACTCCGTATGTGGACACTGCTGCTGCTGCGTCACTGACCTGACCGCTGCATGATGGCGTTGGCGTTGGGACTACTAAAAGGCTGGTGGATCACCAGGACGCACCGGTACGGCGGAGCTGCGTGTGGAACGGCGGCGCCGGGGTGGGCCGGCCACGGGCGCTGGGATCACGACAAGCGACGAATCGAATCAATGGCGCCACGGACGTGCAGTTCTCATCGTACAGTTCGTCGTGGTCCGGGCCCCGGCCGTGCATTTGTCCGTTGTCCCTGAGGGTCATTCGTGAGTCACTGGTACCAGACTGTCTTCGTTCAAAATAGATGGCACTGGTATGATCTGGCTATTTTTTTTGTGCAACTTTGACTAATGTTGGGAAAAAATCCATGCAAAATGTAAATAAGTGTTTTTTAAGTATATTCAACTATCTATCTAATCTATTTAAACTCATTACATACTATAAATATTACTCCATCCGCTCCGTAAAAACTAGCAACTACTCCCTCCGTCTTAAAATAGATGTCATTCTCGCTTCCCGAGAAGTCAAAGTTTTCAAAATGCCGGCAATTATATATTAAAATATATAAATATTTATGTTAAGTAATTAGTATCGTCGGAAAGATCTTTAAGTCTAGTTTTTTTAACAAATTTATTTGAAGATTTAAATGTTGCACATATTTTTTCTACAAACATAGTCAAAGTTGAAAAAAGTTTGACCGGCATGCTTCCCATAGTGACATCTATTTTGAGACGGAGGGAGTATATGGGAAACGTGTCTTGGGTCAAACTTTCTCAACTTTGACTAGGTTTGTAGAAAATATGTGCGACATTTATGTCTCCAAATAAATTTATTAAAAAACTAGATTTAAAGATCTTTCCGATGATATTAATTATAGAGTATAAATATTTATATATTTTAATATACAATTGTCGATATTTTGAAAACATTGACTTCTCGGCAAGCGAGAATTCCATGTTTTTGCAACGGAGGGAGTAATATTTTGCACCTTTCCTATGTCTCTGTTAAAAGAAATTTGTCAACTCCATCTTGCGACGTGTGCTCGTCCGATGTGTGCCAAGATGCGTCATGCCACCGTGGTAAAATTTTTAAATCAGATCTCTTGTGCTTTGTGCTAGGACACCACCCTCGTTTATCCTTGTTTTTTTCACGTAAAAATTGTTTATTGTCTCTTGTTTGCTGTGGTAAAATTGTTTAAATCGGTATCTTGTCCTTTGTGCTAGGACACCACCTTCTTTTGTCCTTATTTTTACATAGAAAAAAATGTTAATTCAACCCGCCTCGCTAGCTAACACATTGTATATACAGTGCTGATGACATATCCCACCCTTGAACATCATCCAAGGGTCTACCACGTTGCAAGAAATGTTGGTCATTTTTCTTGTGAAAGAGATATAACAACTCCCAATATTTTGATTATATATTCGATGTACATTTAGAAAAGTTGACTTCTTTTTTTTCTTTAGAATTTCACAGTAAAACATAAATGTCCACACATGGATGCATAAACATTAGTAGGTCCCAATAGCTTAGATGTTTGGAGGATTATAAAAGAGAAAGGAAACAAACACAACCATTTATATATTACTAGATGGGGAACAGAGAATGTTTGCATTTATATCTCAAAATAAATTTCCTACGAAAATACTCCCTCCGGTCCTCTGTACCTAGCGCACCACTCATTTTTCATTTTGACCATAATATGTGGCGCAGTGAAAATGTTAAGAGTATGCAGTTAAACGAAGCTGCATGCATTGCAGGCAAAGAACGAAACGGTCTCGAAATGGTATTTTTTTTCTCGTTCTAATTATGGCTGCCATCCATCCAATCTCGCAGCGTCCTTGTGCCTACCTGTAGCCCATCCAGTATACTAGTAAAAGCCACAAGTCCATAATAGTGGAGTACTGTACGTACAAGCTCCTTGGCGTCATTCTCTGTCCCCCATCTACTCCATTTGGGGCCAGCTGATTTGCATCCTAATATAGCAGAACAATGCTGCTTGTAGCACCTTGCCATTAATCAGCGGAATGCTTCATCTCCACGATGGAGTCTTCTCGTTGTGCGGCTCCGCCTGCTTCATCCGACGAAGCAGCAAGCGGCGGCCGGCTGTTCCCGTGCCTCTTCTGCGACAAGACTTTCCAAAAGTCGCAGGCGCTGGGCGGGCACCAGACCACGCACAGGAAGGAGCGCGTGGTCGGCAGCTTGGACCCCTACCTCAGCTCCTACGCCGCCGCGGTCAAGCTCGAGGCGCGCGCAGCGGTTGCCGCGACGTCGTCGACGCTCGTGGCAAGCTCCTCGCACCGCATTGGCGCAGTCGCAGGTAGCGCCGCCTGCAGGTCCGGGGAGGTGCCGCACTGGGCTGTGGCTGCCGCGGCGGCGCTGCAGTGGGAGATGGTGGAGAGGTGGAGAGGCGGCCATGCGCCGCTTGCGACCGTGGGCTGCGTGCCGGATCAGCTGGACTGCCGCGGCAACAACTTGCTGATCGATTTTGATGTGCTTAGCTGGACCAGATTCAGGAGTACCCCCACGGCGGCCGCCGTGGAGGCCTCTAACTCCAAGGGGACGACGGAAGAGCCCGACCTCGAGCTAAGGCTCTAGCACGGGATGACAGAGCAGTCATTTTCAGTACGATAGATTTTCTTTTATTCATTTATTTGCTTTACGGTTAATTTAACCGTTCGGGGTTGAAGCCGACCGTGACGTGGCTTTCACCGCCTGTGTTCTTGGCTAGAGCCGATAACGAGGTAAAGTTAAATCTGCTCCTAGGAGCATATGCTCTCATGCTCTGGACCATTGGATACGCATTGTGATCCGTGCTCGCACACTTCTCAATACGTATTGCTGTGAGAAGTGTGCCAGCACGAATCACAATACGTATCCAGAGGTCCAGAGCATGGGAGCATGTGCTCCTAGGAGCAGATTTAACTTTACCCAGCCAGGGCCGATGGAAACACAGCCAGTTGCCATTCAAATTCTAAGCGGCAGTGTTTGATGGCGCCATCCCTTGGGAAATGGGCAGCCACGACTAACAACTATTAATTTATACACCTTATGATCATAGCGTTCTCTAATCTCTTCCATAATCCCGTGCAGGCACTCTGTCCCAAGTCGATCGACAATATGAAGAACTATGGTGTCAAGCGCGCAAGGGCAGAGGACACCGTCGACAACGAGGATCAGATGGCGGATGAACCAATCGATGTGGACGACATGACATAGACATGAAGATGGAGAGGGCGGCCAACAATCCCCATGCGCAAGCCAGGAGAAGGACTTCATAGTGGTGCGCCTTAACGCTGCCCTGTGCAAGCTCAATCACCTAGCCAACGGCCTTAGTCTTCCAATTGTGAATACTCCGTTGGAAGAGAAGGCCAATTTCTACGCATTCCTTCTGGAATACCGGGACAATATCCTCACGGATGGATACTTGCCATACTAGACGACAAGAAGGGCATCATGAAGGCATATGCTTTTTTATTAGTTTCATCAATTATATTTGTATGTTTTTACATATTTGTATGTTCCTTGTGCTTAAAAGCACTATATTCTTAATAGTGGCGGGTAAGCTACAAAACAACACTGATATATAGACACATGTCGAGCGAAACACCAAACCCACATTGTTAAGAATACATCACTACCGGTGCATGCCAAGAGCCAGCAATGATAGTTCACTATTCAATCACTGCCAGTTTGTGGCTAGAGGCGGTGGGTGTTCACTACCGAATCCTGGACAACCACGTCAATTTTTGGATTTGAAGCAATGAACCGATACTGAAGGATCATCGGTGGCGGTTCAATCAAATCAGACACTTATGGTGTTGGCACTGATAATGTCAATTATGTAGTAGTGTTGCATTTGTGTACTGCTTAGTACTTGTCCATCGCCTCTTAAATTTGGGTTTGTGTACTGCTTGTGAAATAAATTGAGTATACTAGTTCATCAACCCCTGCTCTCCATATTCATAGTTTCTTATGAGACATAACTAATAAAAATTACTATTACAAAGCATCATTCCCTTCACTTATTTTCTAAAATAATGGGTACTCTTCATATTCATAGTTTCTTTTCTTTACAACGAACCTCTATCGATCTACAATATGCATTGGCCTAATACATTTTCTAAACTATGACGGTTTAGCTCCAACCTATTTTTGAGGACATGAACCTAAAGTTTGATCTTTTTCCCCAAATTTTTAGTTTACTAGTTGCTTAGATACAATAACTATTATTTATAGTGGTGATTAATATATTGTTTCGATGAAAAAATGTTTTAGATTTTCATAAGAGTTTCAGGACATATCTTTTCATTTCTATTGGTTTTGTGAGTAATAATTTTTAGGATTAATCTTTTCCTAGAACCTTATGTCCGTTTGTACTTAGTTGAAATATAAATTACTTTAAAGTATATAAACTTTCACTACTACATATGGAGAGGTTTTCAATGTTTAACCATGGTGGTTAGACCTGAAATCTGCCTTGGTCAATGCCTCAATAATCATGGCGGTCATTTTTATTAACCGAGACAGTTGCAAAAAAAAAAAAAAAAACCGCCTTGCAAAATCCATTAACAGATGTGGGTATTTATAGGACGCCCGCCTAGAAAAATATGGCTATTTTCTATAGCGGTCAAATATAAGAAACCCACCTCAGTTAAAAAGGCTGAGCCCCGTCCAATTTTGAAAACCCCAACTCGGCCCAATAAATGGCTTAATTTGGATATATACCCACTATAGGGTTCACTCACTCCCACTTGTCCCTCTCCCTCAGCTACTCTCTCTCCCTCTCCTCCCCACGGAATAGGTACCGCGCGACTCCCACATTGTGGACCACAGGATACGCATTGTGATCCGTGCTAGCACACTTCTCAGAGCAGTGTGCATTGAGAAGTGTGCTAGCACGGATCACAATGCGTATCCTGTGGTCCAGAGGGTGTGAGCACATGCTCTTGGGAGCAAATTTAACTTACACGCGACACTCCCTCCTTATGCATGCCTCCACACTCTCCAGCGAGCTCTCCCTTCTTTAGTCCCTTCTCATCTCTCCTTTCTTGTGTATTGTGAGAGCCTATAAATTTATGGCAGTTACTCTTATTTCTAGCACGACTGGTGACAGAAACTGGCTTCACAATTTATTTATCTCTCGCAACCAAACACACATGTAGTCTCTCATTTAGTTTACGGGCGGGCATCGATGTAAATCTACTTAAGCTTTGACTTTTCCAAGCAGCTTGCTAGCCTAAGGCCTATCATATGCGCCGTCAGCATATCATATGTGCCGTCATAAAGGATCCTGTCTGACGCGTCAGCTGCAGCTCCCTGCATATCGTATGCGCCGCTTAGACTTTTCCAAGCAGCTTGGTAGCCTAGACTAAGGCCTGCTGACTTTTCCTTGGCTCCTTGCAATTGCGGATCTATGCGTGCGTCGCACCTGCTGATCGATTGCTTTGGGGCCAGGCGGGTCCAGGCGTAGTGCGCGGGGCCATAGTCGGGACGTGCCGTCCACATGATCAGCAACTGATCAGCCACATCTTTCAGCCTGCCGCCATGCCTGTGTCCCTTGACGACGATCACTCATGGCCCCATTGCGTCGTTGTTGTTGATAGATGTTTTTCTTTGTCACCAGCTGACGGCCACACGATACTACATGCCCCCAGCCTGCCATGCGATGCCATGCGATGAGAAAATTTGATCTGATGATGAAGCTTTATCATCTTACACGATCGATCTTGCTAGGACAGAGAGAGCTAAGATCAAATAATTAAAAAAATAATGAACAGCGTAATTAAAAACAACAACGACGCAAAGGGAATTGAGCCATGCGCCATTATACTAATGGAGGGTCTGTAACTTTAATATTTTAATCCAACCTAAAGAAGTATGTTATTTCCTTTTATTTGATTCTTTGCTTGAGATCGCAGGGTCCTCAAAAATAGAAGGAGAGACAGCGAAAGAGGGGGAAAATAATGGGTGGGGACGGGCCGGGACACGGATCCACTAGGCCTGCTTTTAGTTAATCCATCCATTGAAAAAAATTACTAGAAATGGACGCAAGTGAGAAAGTTTTGACAGCGACATGATTTTGCCGACAGTAATGCGCCTGTAGACTGTGGCTGCGGTGGTTTACCTGGGCATTGTAGTTCGGTTCCGAGGCAGCAGCAGCTCATTGCAAGCGAAGCGCCATGGCGCCTCCCTCTCGGTCGCTTCCCCGCCGCCTTGCCTAGCGCTCCTCCTCGTTCGCTTCTCCTGGCAACCTGCATGCACGCCGGCGGCCCGCCACTGAACGAGCCACTGCAATCTTACTAGCAGTGTATACTGTAGTATAGTGTGATTGGGTGTAGCTGATCTTGTTGTAGAGTAGAGAGCTGATCTGATAGCAGAAGAGCAGAGAGCTGTGCTTGATCAATAATGTCTGGCCGCGGCGGGAAGCAGAAGCACCCCTTCTACCGTGGCATCCGGTGGCGCAGCGGCAAGTGGGTGTCAGAGATCCGGGAGCCGAGGAAGACGCGACGCATCTGGCTCGGCACGTTCGCGACGCCCGAGATGGCCGCCGTGGCGTACGACGTGGCCGCGCACGCGCTGCGCGGGTCCGACGCGGCGCTCAACTTCCCGCAACTGGCGGCGGCGCGCCCCACGCTGGCGTCCACCATGTCCGCGGACGACATCCGCGCCGCGGCCGCAGAGGCCGCTGCATGGCTGCTCCGTCAGCAGCAACAGCCCGATCACCAGCCGGCCCGTGCCGGCGCTCCTGGGCGCTACATTGCTGCCGCGGCGGCTGGGGCAGCGCAGCCCGAAGGGAGCAGCGCCGCGGTACAGCAGGAAGCTGGCGGCGACCCGGGGAAGCCATACTACGTGGACGAGGAGGCGCTCTTCGAGACGCCAGAGTACCTGAGCAACATGGCCGCAGGGATGATGATGAGCCCCCGAGGTTCGGCTGCAACGACAACTCGTACGACGACTCGCCGGACCACCCGTCAGATGTCGGGGACGACAGCCTCTGGAGCTACCGTGATCCGTAGATTGATACCTGCCGGAACAGCAAAAATGGATGTGGTGTGGTGATGAATATGATAAGCTGTACTAGCCGCGACTTCTAATCTTCATTCTGCTACTTCAGCCTGGAAGCTGGGAGTGGGAGTGATTTTATGGTACACCGTACGTATACACAAGTACAGGTGCGCGCCCATCCGTGGAGCACCAAGCCACCAATAATTTTGCAGATGTGAAGTCACAATACTAAGGCCTAGATTTCACTTGGCTCTATATACTACCTACGGAGTACTAGCTATGATACGACTGCAGTTTGGCCGTTGCAGTACATATGAACTGAACCACCAGGCCATCTATATAGAAATGGTTACTTTGGAATGCCAAGTACTAGAAAGAAGGTACGTCATGAGGAGGCCTGCTATACTGTATAATAGTATAGTGTTGGATGTTTGTTGTAAGCTGGTATTGTTCAAATTAATCAGTGTTTTGGCGGGGATCCGCTATATAAGGTGTGCGCGCAGCGCATCATTCCACCTTTGTTTACCCCTTCACTAAACACACTTTCGAAAGTGGATGGGAGTATATGAATGCCATGTCAGTGTGTGTCAGTGTGTAGGCCTTCCTCTTTCGTGTGATTGGTCGGTAAAATTTAAAGAGAAAAATGCAAGAATAAGCCATCAACTTGTGCGGCTGTGTCATTTTGGGCCACTAACTTTAAAAGTGTATTTTTAGGTCCAACATCTTCACTTGTGCTGCATAAATAGGTTATACCCATTCGGCTCATGGTTTCGCTTATCTGGACAACCACCGTGACGTCCAAACTGGCCTGTAACACCCCCGGTGTTACTCAACTAAAATCTTGCCATGTCATCATGTTTATCATAAAGCATGCATAATTAGAAAATTTGAAATGCATTGAAATTAAAATGAGTTTATATTTTAGAGAATGTTTGTGCTTAAGAAAATTTAGAGTGATTTTATTTTAATTTATGTTTTTGATCCTAAGTGTGATGTTGGATGATGGTTGGATAGTATAGGTTGGGAATCTGAAATTGGATCAAATTCAAATTTGAATTGAACTCCGAAAACCCTAAAGTCCATTCTTTCTTTTACCCCCTTTTCTTTTATTCAAAATTTATAAAGAATTTGGGTATGGTTATTAAAGCAATTTTGTAGAGTTGTCAAAGTTGAACAAAGATGGTATTTTGAGTTTTCAGAGTTTAGTTTCAAAATTTAGAGTAATTTTGAAAATACCAAAATTAGGTTTTGTCCCCTTTTGATTTAAAAACCATATTTCAAAATCTAAGCAAAATTTGCAAAAAATTTTAAAAAGTTAGTTTGTAGATCTTGTTGAGATGAGCAAAAGTCATGTACAAAGTTTTTCAAGTTGTTACATGATTTTAAAAGTAATTTTGAATTCAAATTTCAAAATTTTGAACTGCATTTCAAAAAGTCATTTTTAGTGGCTGATTTTGAAAATCTTCCAATTATGAAAATTGTAGATCTTGAAAAATTAGCCTAAGTCACTTTTTGGAGTTTTTCAAGTTCAGTTCAAATTTGAGGAGAATTTGATGAAATTCAAAAACTAGGATTGAGAGAGCTACAAAGGTTAATGCGGAAACCCCTGTTCTTCCTCCATACCGGCCGGCCGCCGGCGGCGCCGCGGGTCGTTCTCGCGCCGGCCGCCCCCGCACGTCACCAGCTAGCTGGCCGGCCGCAACGCCGCCACCCACCCGTCCATCTATCCCTTGCCCTATAAAACGCTAAGCCGACGCCGCCGTCGACTTTTCTTTCCCCTCCATCGCCGCCGAAACCGTCTCCGCCCCTTTCCTTTGCCGTCGTCCTCAAGCTCCAATCCTTCCAATTAACTTTGCCATCGTGTTCGCAGAACTTTGTTGCGCGCCGCTTTGAGCCAACTCGCGTGTGTGGTTCGCCGACCGGTTCGCCCGCGCGCCGTCGTCTTCTCCACGGCCGGCAGCCGCGCCGCACAAGACCATCTCGTCGTCGCCGCCGTCGTCTCGGTGAGCCTCGTGCAAAACCATCTAGAACTCTAGCGGCGCCTTGAGATCGTGGTCATGATGCGCCGGTCGTTTGTGTTTGCCCCACAGACACGCCGAACGCCGCTGCAAGCACCGGGAGCACCGCGCCGCCGGCCGACACCGCCGCCGACCACCCTCCGCCTTGTCTCCGCCCCAAACCAGCGCGGCGCACCGCAACCGGGTGGAGCTCCTGCCGAGCTCGTCTTAGTCCGTTGGGTCGTAGCCGCCAGAAGCCATCTAACGCCCGGTCGCCGGCGAGTTTTACCTTTGCTCCGCGCCGCGCGTAGCCGCGCGTCCGCGTGAGGTCGTTTAGGCTCAATTAAGCGAGGGCTCGGTCGCCGATGGTGCCGGAGTCGCCCGGTGTCCTCGCCGACGGAAAGCCCCGTTGGCCGCTACCCGTCGTCCGCCCGGCCGCCGTGCCGCCATGGCCGTCGGTAGGGTCGCCGCCGTGCCCTAGGTCTCGGTTTCGGGTGCCATGAGGTCCGCGAGGTCGAGGGGATCACGAGAGCCAAGCCGCCGTCGGGAGATCTCACCGCCGGCGAGCTCGCCGGCCAACCGCCGCCGCCGTCGCGGTCGGGCCGCTGGAGGGCTGGTTGGGCCGGCTCGCTACATGTAGCGGCAGGCCGCACGCATCAAACACGTCATGGGCGCTGTTGGGCTGGATTTGGCCCGTCTGTTTTTTTGTTTTAAAATTTGATTTATCAATTTCCTTTATTTTTGAATAGTGCTTTTTCTTTCAAAATTCATAGAAATTTGAAAATAGCTTCAAAAATTCTGAAAATTTTTGTAGAACCTTCTTATGAGTATATCTACTTATGAAAAAAATTTGAAACTCTGATTTTGAGTAGTTCTTGCTTGATTTAAAAATACAATCTTTAATTGAAAAATGCATCTTCTATGATTTTTAGAAAATAAAATATTTATTCAAAAATCATGAAAATTTATTTGGTACTGTTTTATGATGTGTTCTACTTGTATAAAAAAGTTTGGAGTCGTTTTGACAAGTTTAAATTAGTTTCTATTCTATGCTCTATTATTTCAAGTGATTTATAATTTGTTTAGTGTCAAATAAATTAGGTTTTTGTGTGACTTTTTGGGTTGTTTTGTGAAACTTGGATCATATCACATTCAAGTGGTCCTTGAGAACTCCTTAGGCAATGGTGATGATATCTTATAGAGTAGTTCAACAAGTTGGTTTTGTTGGGTTGCAACTTTATCGTGAAGGAAAGTTGTACTCAAGTTGTTATCATTTCATGCACCTCAGAAACATCATATTTAAATATATAGCATCATGTTGAGACATACATTATTTCGTGTAGTGAACGAGATCGAGAGTATCCAAAGCGAGCAAGTTCCGGAAGAGGTTTATCATCCAAAGGAAGCGGTTCGGATTTTCCTAGGTTTTTAGAGGGATAGTTTATTCCGTCAAACGAAGGCAAGCCCCTTGTTACATTAAACCCTTCCTTGATGTTTTAAAAGTTTTATATCACTTATGTCTATGCTATGTTGCATTAAGTAATTAGGAGTTGAGTGATAACCTAATTGCCGCATTCCCATCCTTGTTTATTTCAATACCATCCTTGATAACCTGTTTTATTTCAAAAATGCTTAGTGATGCTTAGCCCCGCTTAATTAGTTAAGCTTTTTCATCAAAATGTTTTGTTTGAGGAGATGGTACCGTTTTTGGAAAAGAAAGAGTTGTAGTGATGAATTTGAGATCGGACGGGACGTAGGTTGAAAGCCGGGGGATACCTAGCCGTGCTTGTCCCGTGTTGGTCGCTTAAGGACCGTCCCGTTGTTTGGATTGTTAAGTTCGGGACTTTTGAACGCAAGTTGCGCCCGAGGCCGTTTGGGTCAATGGCACGCCTCGATTGGGGCATCACCCGTGTCGACGAAACTAATCGCCACATGCCCCGGTAAGCCCGATCTCGGGGGTGTGCCAAATCGAAAACGGACAACCGCCAAGACCGGGAGTGGAGAGATGGCGGGAGTAGCATGTACCCACCCTACTTGGTCAAACCGTCATTAGGACGGGGTAGGGAGGTGGAGTACTCGTGCTCTCGGGTGGCGATGGACCCAAATCCCGCTTTTGGACGAAACGAGTGAGGGTTGATATATGCAAGCTTAAGTGCTACATATGTCGTGTGGTTAGGGATCCCCAGCTGGGTATAATCGGTTCATGAATCGCCGTTGCTTCTCGGATATGGAGACCCGTTCTTCTGCCCATTCATCGTAGTAAATGATGGAACATGTTTTTGAGGAAAGAGAGTTGGAATAAGAAAAATATGTTTGCTCTAGAATAGGATAACCTAGAGTATATGAGTTACTAATTTGAATTAAAAATATTGAAAGTAAGGATTCACTTATAGTAGCTTTTCTGCAAAAGAGTTCTTGATTCTTGCTAAAGCCTTACCTTGACTCCTAAGACCAGCATTCCTGAGTCTTCTCCTCTTTTCTTTAGTCGGGTAAGTCTTGTTGAGTACCCCCGCACTCGGGGTTCTTTGACCCTTGTTGCGGGGAGCGTGTCATGAGCAGGCTTGTTTTGGTCCCTCGCCGCATGACGGTGTACCGGAGGAAGAAGACGAGTAGAGTTGAACCCTCGGGCGGGGGTTGTCGTGTGTATTATTTGTATAATGTTACTCCAATAATATCAAGTTTGTAATAATGAAATTTAAGTTTGCATATTTGAACAAATGGTTTGTAAAATTATGGTTATGTAATCCTTCCGCCGTTTACTCGAGATATTTTGAATAAAGTGTTGTAATACTTGAGTGACTTGTTAATGAGATCCCGCTCGAAGATTAATAGCACTTTCTAGATTATTGGGAACTCGTGCATAATGATCGAGGTCTTAATGACAATGATAAGTGCATGTGGCCCCCTGTAATTTAGGAGGTTCTCATTATTGTTGGTACCGTGAGCAATAATCATTAACGATTCTCGTAGTATTATTTTACAAAATTTCAAAATGATTTGAGTCAAATTAAATTAAACTCTTAATTTGGTCCAAATTGCTTATAGCTCATCTTGAATCAATTTGTAAATCTTTTCTTATAATTCAAATGTTTTGTAGTGGAGTAACATGTTATATTGCCCTATATAATAAGTTTCATTTACGCATAGTCTCGTAAGTTCGATTCATGCATCATGCTTAATTAACCTATTAATCACTTTCCCCTTAAATGTGGTTTGGGTTAGGTGTATCAATCCTATGCTTGCTAACCTGATAATCTTCGTGATCCATCCTTAATTCAATCTTTCCTCTCTATAGGATGGCCCGTACTAAGTTGACCCCAACAAAGAAGACAGGACCCAAAGGAGTTCCTCGACACCAACTTGCTCCAAGAAATGATGGTGCTAGCAGCAGCACTAGTAGGCCCAATTTATCAGCTGAGATACAAAGGCTTACCAGAGAGTTGGCGTATAAAAAAAACAGAGCTAGAGCGTAAGGCAATTCACGTGATTATTGATCTCCAAGCTGAAGTAGGAAGGCTCACCAAGAGTTGACGAAGTTACTAGAGCCAATGAGGATGCTACTTTACAGATTGGTGATTTGCAAGGTGAAGTGGAACGACGTGATTTGGACTATGAAGAATGTCGTCAAGTTTTATTTAATATACTTCACGAGAGGGAGTTTGAAAGGCAAGATATGATACTAGCCATACATCGTATTCATGCCCTAGAAGTTCAGGTGCAAGGTTTGGAAGCTTACAATGCAAATTTACATGAAGCCATCCATCAGAACCACCAGTATGGAGATGTTGAGGATGATGGAGGTGTGGTTGAAAATGAGAATGAGGAAGAAGCGGAAATGAGGAGATAGCACCACTTAGCGATGGTGAAGAAGAAGAAGAACCGTAGGAGATAGAGCAATACCGTGACGGTGAGAATGATGTTTGAGTGGTTGTGAGGATGTTGTAAGATATGTTAGATAGTAAGAGTGTGTAAAACTTAGTGGGTTGGATGGTCCCGCTTGGTGCGGGATTGTATAATAAATAAGTGAACCGGTTTGGTATGTTTTACAGAACCTTTTTAGGAAGTTATATGTAAGCTAATGAATAAAGTCGGTTTGATTGTAACAGATGCCTCAATCCAATGGTAGTAGTTCGAGGTCGCCGCTCCCGGTCCCACCACAGTTCCAGCTTAATCCGACCGATGCCATAGTCGCTTTGGTCCAAGCCACTACTGAAAATAGTCGCTTAATGCGAGAAGTGGCACAGAATAGTCAAGAATAGTGATCGGGTAATCATGGTCGTCGAAATGATAAAAAGAAAAATTCATACCCTGATTTCACTGACACTAAGCCCCCAATTTTTTTTCGAGCAAATGAACCTTTGAGGCGATGATTGGCTCCGTACTATGGAGCAAAAGTTTGAGCTTATGGATTTTACCACCTATCAGAAGCCCCATTTTGCAGCTCAACAGTTTAGGGGTGCTGCAGGAGCTTGGTGGGCAACTTTTCTTGCCATGCAGCCAGTTGGACACCAAGTGACTTGGCCGGAGTTCCGAGAAGCCTTCCGTGCACATTATATACCTGAAGGGGTGATGGCCAAGAAGTTAACGGAATTTATTGAATTGAAACAAGGGGATCAGTCAGTTATGGAGTATGTTGGCCAGTTTAATCATCTTTCTCAGTATGCTCCAGAGCATGTTAGTACAGATGCAAAGAGAAAGGAGTGGTTCTTACGTGTTTTAAATATGAAGCTTCAGACAATGATGACTACACGTTGTAACAGAACCTCCTAAATTACAGGGCCCACATGCACTTATCATTGTCATTAAGACCTCTGATCATTATGCACGAGTTCCCAATAATCTAGAAAGTGCTATTAATCTTCCGAACAGGATCTCATTAACAAGTCACTCCAGTATTACAACACTTTATTCAAAATACATCAGAGTAAACGGCGGAAGGATTACATAACCATAAGTTTACAAACTATTTGTTCAAATATGTAAACTTAAATATCACTATTACAAGCCTGATATTATTGGAGTAACATTATACATATAAAACACTGACAACCCTGCCCGAGGGTGCAAGTCTACTCGTCATCTTCCTCCTGGTACACCGTCATGCAGCAGGGACCAAAACAAGCCTGCTCATGACCAGCTCCTGCAACAAGGGTCAAAGAACCCTGAGTACGGGAGTACTCAACAAGACTTACCCGACTAAAGAAAACAGGAGGAGACTCAGGAATGCTGGTCTTAGGAGTCAAGGTAAGGCTTAAGCAAGAATCAAAAATTCTTTTGCAGAAAAGCTTACTAATAATAAATCCTTACTTTCAATATTTTTATTTCAGATTAGTAGCTCATATACTCTAGGTTATCCTGTTCTAGAGTAAACATATTTTCTTATTCCACTTTCTTTCTTCAAAAACATAATCCATCATTTACTACGATGAATGGGCAGAAGAACGGGTCTCCATAACCGAGAAGCAACGGCGATTCATGAACCGATTAATACCCAGCTGGGGATCCCTAACCACACGACATATGTAGCACTTAAGCTTGCATATATCAACCCTCACTCGGTTCGTCCAAAACGGATCGGGTCCATCGCCACCCGAGAGCACGATACTCCACCTCCCTACCCCGTCCCTAATGACGGTTTGACCAAAGTAGGGTGGGTACATGCTACTCCCGCCATCTCTCCACTCCCGGTCTTGGGTTGTCCGTTCCCGATTTGGCACACCCCCGAGATCAGACTTACCGGGGCATGTGGCTAGCAAGTTTCGTCTGACCTGGTGTGATCGCCAAATCGACGTGCCATTGACCCAAAAACGGCCTCAGCGCAACATGCGTTCAAAAAGTCCCGAACTTAACAATCCAAACAACGGACGGTCCTTAAACGACCAACACGGGACAAGCACGCCTAGGTATCCCGCCCGGCTTTCAACCTACGTCCCCGTCCGATCTCAAATTCATCACTACATCTCTTTCTTTTTCCGAAAATAGTACCATCTTCTGAAATAAAACATTTTGATGAAAAAGCTTAACTAATTAAGCGGGCTAAGCATCACTAAGCATTTTCGAAATGAAACAGGTTATCAAGGATGGTATTGAAATAACAAGGATGGAAATGCAGCAATTAGGTTATCACTCAACTCCTAATTACTTAATGCAACATACCATAGACATAAGTTATATAAAGTTTTAAAACATCAAGGAAGGGTTTAAATGCACCGGGGCTTGCTTTCGTTGACGGAATAAGCTAGTTCTTCAGAAAACCCAGAGAAATCCGAACCCGCTTCCACTGGATAAAGAACCTCCTCAGAGACTGGCTCAGACTTGACACCCTCGATCTCGTTTACTACACGAAACAATGTATGCCTCAACATGATGCCATATATTTAAATATGATGCTTGCAAGTGCATGAAATGATAAACACTTGAGTACAACTTTCCTTCACGATAAAGTTGCAACCCAACAAAACCAACTTGTTGAACTACTTTACAAGATATCATCACCATTGCCTAAGGAGTTCTCAAGGACCACTTAATTGTGATATGATCCAAGTTTCACAAAACAACCCAAAAGTCACACAAAAACCTAATCTATTTAACACTAAACAATTTTAAACCACATAAAATAATAGGGCATGAAATAATAAAAATTTAACTTTCTCAAAACAAGCTCAAAAATTTTGTGCAGGTAGGTCATGTCATAAAACAGTACCAAAATAAATTTTATGATTTTTGGATAAATAAAATAATTATTAAAAATCAAGGAAGATGCATTTTTCAATTAAAATTTGTATTTTTAAATCATGCAAAACCTACTCAAAATCAAAGTTTCAAATTTTTCATGGATTCATATACTCATAAGAAGCTTCTACAAAAATTTTCAGAATTTTTAAAGCTAAACTTGAATTTATACAAAATTTACAAAATCAGGTACTATTCAAAACAAAAGAAATTGATAAATCAAGTTTTAAAACAAAACAGACCCTCGGGCCGTTTCCAGCCCATTAACCCGTGGCGCCCCAAAGATCACTGTGGGCCCAGCCTGCTACAGTAGCAGACCGGCCCAACCGACCGACCCGACCGACCGGGCAGCGGCGCCGGCGGGTTGATCGGCGAGAACTCGCCGGCGGTGAGGTCTCCGGCGACGCGGCTTGGCTCTACGTGATCCACTCGACCTCGCGGACCTCATGGCACCCGTAACCCGAGACATAGGGCACGGCGGCAACCATACCGGCGGCCATGGCGGCTCGGGCGGCACGGCGGCGACGGCGGCAACGGCCAACGGGCTTTCCCGTCGACGGCGAGGACACCGGCGACTCGGCACCATCGGGGCGAACCCGAGCCCTCGCTTAATTGAGTCTAAACGACCCCCTACACGGACGCTGCTACGCACGCCGCGGCGCTGGCAAGGTAAAAACTCGCCAGCGGGCCGGCGTTCGGTGGCTACGGGCGCTGCTATGACCCAACGGGCGGGCACGAATACGGCAGAGCTCACCCCGGCTTGCGGCGCGCCGCCGGGTTTGGACGGAGACGAGGCGGAGGATGGTCGGCGACAAGGATGGCGGCGGCGGCAAGGCTCCCGGTGGCAACGACGGTGTTCCGGCGGCTCCCCGTGGGGCAAACACAAAACCGACGAGCGCATCATGACCACGGCGTCAAGGCGACTCCAAAGCTCTAGATGGTTGACCATGTTGCTCACCAGCGGTTGTCGACGACGAGATGACTTCATGGCGGCGCCCCGACGGAGATGGAGAAGACGACGGCACGCGGGTTGCTCGTTCGAGGAACTACGTCACTAGCTAGCTCAAACGGCGCCGCAACGGCGTGGCGAACACGATGGCAAGATCAATTTTGTGGATTGAAGCTCGACGGCGACGGCAACCGAAAGGGGCGGAGGCGGTTTCGGCGGTGGTCGGAGGAGGAAGAAAGGGGAAAAACGGCCTCGGCCGTGTTTTATAGAGCAAGGAATGGAGGGACAGGTGGAGGGAGACGCCACGCCCTCGGCCAGCCTACCCCGACGCGCGTCCTCGCCGGAACCAGCGAGAACGGCCACGGCGACGCCGCCGGCAGCCGGCATGGGGAAGAACAGGAGAAACCCTGTTCACTGTAGATCCTAAACCTAACCTTTTCTGAATTTCGTCAAATTCTCCCCAAATTTGAACTGAACTTGAAAAACTCCAAAAAGTGACTTAGGCTAATTTTTCAAGATCTACAATTTTCATAATTGGAAGATTTTCAAATTCAGCCTCTAAACATGACTTTTTGAAATGCAGTTCAAAATTTTGAAATTTGAATTCAAAATTACTTTTAAAAACATGTAACAACTTGAAAAACTTTGTACATGACTTTTGCTCATCTCAACAAGATCTACAAACTAACTTTTGAAAGTTTTTGCAAATTTTGCTTAGATTCTGAAATAGGGTTTTTAAATCAAAAAAGGGACAAGACCCTAGTTTTGGTATTTTCAAAATTACTCAAAATTTTTGAACTAAACTTTGAAAACTCAAAATACCAACTTTGTTCAACTTTGAAAACTCTACAAATTTGCTTTAATAACCATACCCAAATTCCTTATAAATTTTGAATAAAAGAAAAGGGGATAAAAGAAAGAATGGAATTTAGAGTTTTTCGGAGTTCAATTCAAATTTGAATTTGATTCAAATTTCAGATTCCCAACCTATACTATCCAACCCTCATCCAACAACACACTTAGGATCAAAAACATAAATTAAAAATAAATCACTCTAAATTTTCTTAAGCACAACATTCTCTAAAATATAAACTCATTTTAATTTCAATGCATTTCAAATTTTCTAATTATGCATGCTTTATGATAAACATGATGACATGGCAAGATTTTAGTTGAGTAACACCAGGGGTGTTACACACGTGCCACGATATACTTATCATGATGTGGTAAATATGGCACTCCATGCTTTGAAGAAAAGTATCGTCAACACAAGGAGATTAAGAACAAGAAGAAAAATGTATCTTCCGGATTTTTCTCGGTGGAAATAAGAAGCGTCGAGGGTGATCTATCATCCGGTCAATCATTATCGCCCTCCTTATCGTCCCACCGCAGTTCCGGCCTAGGCAAAGCAGCCATTTGTCGCCTCGCTACAGCCTTTTACCTATCCACGCCAAAATTAATGCTCCTGTCATTCGTAACCCCTCGCTTCCACAAGTCCAAGGTGGTACTATCTGCTTTTAACCGTGGCAAGCCTGGACACTATTCTCGAGAATGCCCCAATCCTCGGAGGTATAATCCCAATTTTCGTGTAGCATCGGGAAGTCGCAGACCCACGTAACAAGAACAAGAGTGGACGTAATGCTCGGCGGGCAAAGTTGAGAAGAAAAAACCGGACGGGTGTTCTATACTAATGTTGATGAAATGCCTGCAGGGGAACCCGTCATGATGGGTATGTTTCCTGTTGCTAATCATCCTGCAGTTACATTGTTTGATTCCGGAGCATCTCATACATTCATCAATAGAACATTTGTTGTGAAGCATGACTTAACCATTAGGGAAACAAAAGAGGAATTCTTGATACAGTCGCCTGGGGGACGTCTGTGTTCTAAAGAAATAGTATACCAGGTGCCTGTAAAGTTAGGTGGGTATAATTTTCCCACTAACATGCTAATTCTAAAGGATCAAGATATAGATGCGATCCTAGGTATGAATTGGATGTATCAGCATGGGGCTGTCATCGATGTTTTGAATAGAACAATAAGGGTAAATATACCCGATAGCGTTCTCAACTTCTTATTCAACTCCCCATTCCTAAGAGGGTCTGTTGAGAGAATCAATGCTACATCCGTTAAGGAAATAAAGGATATTCCAAAGTAGTTTGTGAATTTTTAGGATGTGTTTCCGTAAGATTTACCCGGTTTACCGCCGCACGAGAGATGTTGAGTTCGGGACCGATCCGAAGCCGGAACCGCCCCAATATCCGTGAGAGCATATAGAATGCCACCTAAAGAATTAGCAGAGCTAAAAACTCGATTTGCGGGATTGTTGGACAAAGGTTTTATTTGACCCAGTTCATCACCTTGGGGGTGTCCCGCAATATTTGTGAAAAAGAAAGATCACACTTTGAGGATGTGTGTCGATTATCGTCCACTGAATGAAGTGACGATTAAAAATAAGTATCCTTTGCCCCGCATTGATCTGCTTTTTGATCAACTTGCTGGAGCAAAAGTCTTTTCTAAGATTGACCTGAGATCAGGGTATCATCAAATTAAGATCAGACCTATAGATATTCCAAAGACTGCCTTTACTACCAGATATGGTCTATATGAGTATTTGGTGATGTCTTTTGGATTAACCAATGCCCCAGCTCATTTCATGTATCTGATGAATACGGTATTCATGTCAGAACTTGATAAGTTTGTAGTGGTATTCATTGATGATATATTGATATATTCCAAATGCTTTGAGCACCTTCAATTGTTTTGAAACGTCTAAGAGATCATCATTTATATGCCAAGTTCAGTAAGTGTGAGTTTTGGTTAGAGAAAGTACAATTCTTGGGTCATGTGTTGTCAGCGGATGGAGTTTCAGTTGATCCAAGTAAAGTCAAGGATATTCTTAATTGGAAGCCCCCAACCACGCGTGCATCAAGTCCGCAGCTTTTCTCTCGAATGGCGGGATATTACCGTCGGTTTATTCCGGACTTTTCAAAAGTAGCGAAGCCTATCACCGAAGTTGTTGAAGAATCAAACTAAGTTTGTCCGGTCATCCGAGTGAGAAAGCTTTCAAGATTCTCAAGAAGGCATTAACTATCGCACCAAAGATTAGCTCAACCGGATATTGAGAAGCCGTTTGATGTTTATTGTGATGCTTCCGGTATTGGCCTTGGTTGTGTACTAATGCAAGAAAGAAGGGTTATTGCTTATGCCTCCAGACAACTTAAACGCGTCATGAAGAACATTATCCAACTCATGATTTAGAATTAGCAAAGCAGCTTGTCCATGCACTAAAGATTTGGCGTCATTATTTGTTGGGCAACACTTGTCATATTTATACTGATCACAAGAGTTTAAAATATATCTTCACCCGATCGACCTGAATATGAGGCAAAGAAGATGGTTGGAGTTGATCAAGGATTATGATCCGAAGTGCATTACCATCCCTAAGCAAAGCAAATGTGGTTGCCGATGCACTCGGTCGGAAGTCTCAATGCAATTGTCTTGAAATAAGTTTAGTGGATAAGACTTTGTGTCAAGATATGGAAAAGTTGAATCTGGGAATTATTGAACAAGGGACTCTATCCAAAGATCATTGTGGAATCAAATATCCGAGATCGATTATTATTGCAATGAGAGAAAAATAAAGGTGTAGTACATATCAAAGAGAAAGTTAGAAGTGGAAAACCATCTTGTTTCAGAATTGATGAAGCGGATGTATTATGGTTCAAGAATCGTCTGGTAGTACCAAAGGTTCCTGAGTTACGTCAGCAGATCCTAGATGAAGCACACTTGACTAGGTATTCTATTCACCCAGGAAGCACCAAGATGTATCAGGACTTGAAACAGAGATTCTGGTGGACTAAGATGAAGATAGAAGTTGCTCGTTATGTGGCTAAATGTGATACTTGTCGACGAGTAAAGGCAGAACACATGAAAGCTGCAGGATAGTTAAATCCATTGCCTGTTCCGTCGTGGAAATGGGAGGAAATCACCATGGATTTTATTGTTAGTTTACCCAATACATCAAAAGGTTTTGATTCCATCTGGGTTATTGTGGACAGACTTACTAAGATTGCACATTTCTTACCAGTGAAGACTCACTATAAGGCAATAGATTATGCTAAGTTATATGTCAGTCGGATTTTCAGTCTACATGGTGCACCAAAGATTATTGTCTCAGATCGAGGTTCAATATTTATGGATAAATTTTGGGCACAATTACAAGAGTCATTGGGAACCAAACTTGTTCATAGTTCAGCTTATCACCCACAGACTGATGGACAGACTGAGAGGGTTAATCAAATTCTAGAGGATATGTTACGAGCTTGTGTTCTCACTTATCAAGAAAAATGGGATGAATGTTTACCTCTAGCAGAATTTTCTTACAACAACAGTTATCAAGAAAGCATCAAGATGGCACCTTTTGAAGCTTTATATGGTCGCAGATGTAGAACTCCTCTGCATTGGTCTGAACCTGGAGAAAGATGGTTCTTTGGTGTGGATTTGGTTAAGGATGCGAAGAGAAGGTTCGCGTCATACAAGAAAATATGAAAGTGGCTCGCCTCGGCGAGAAAAAGTTATGCGATAAAAGAGACGCCGATCTTTGACATTTGAAGTGAGAGATTATGTATATTTAAAAGTATCACCTATAAAAGGAGTAAAAAGATTTGGAATCAAAGGAAAGTTAGCACCTCGTTATATTGGACCATTCCAAATTCGAAAGATGTGGAAAAGTAGCATATCGCTTTAGAGTTACCAAAACGCTTAAGCCGACGCCGTCGTCGACTTTTCTTTCCCCTCCATCGCCCGAAACCGCTCTCCGCCCCTTTCCTTGCCGCCGCCCTCAAGCTCCAATCCTTCCAATTAACTTTGCCATCGTGTTCGCAACTTTGTTGCGCCCGCTTGAGCCAACTTCTCGCGTCGTGGTTCGTCGACCGGTTCGCCCCTCGCGCCGTCGTCTTCTCCACGGCCGGCAGCCGCCGCCGCCCGCACCATCTCGTCGTCGTCGTCGTCTCGGTGAGCCTCGTGCAAAACCATCTAGAACTCTAGCGGCGCCTTGAGATCGTGGTCATGATGCGCCGGCGCTTTTGTGTTTGCCCCACAGACACGCCGAACGCCCATTGTTGCCACCGGGAGCACCGCCGCCGCCGCCGACACCGCCGCCGACCACCTCCGCCTTGTCTCCGCCCAAACCAGCGCGGCGCACCGCAACCGGGTGAGCTCCCGCCCGTACTTGTGCCGCCCGTTGGGTCGTAGCCGCCAGTAGCCATCGGAACGCCCGGCCGCCGGCGAAGTTTTACCTTGCCGCTCCGCCCGCGGCGTAGCCGGCGTCCCGCGTGAGGGTCGTTTAGGCTCACCTGCGAGGGCTCGGGTTCGCCTCGATGGTGCCGGAGTCGCCGGTGTCCCGCCGCCGACGGAAAGCCCCGCTGGCCGTTGCCGCCGCCCGCCGCTGCCGCCCGTGCCGCCATGGCCGCCGGTAGGGTCGCCGCCGTGCCCTAGGTCTCGCTTCGGGTGCCATGAGGTCCGCGAGGTCGGGATCACGTAGAGCCAAGCGCGTCCGCCGGAGACCTCACCGCCGGGCGAAGCTCTCGCCGGCCAACCGCCGCCGCCGCCGCGGTCGGGCCGCGGAGGGTCGGGTTGGCCGGCCTCGCTATCAGAAGCGGCAGGCTGGGCCGCCAGCATGCCAGTCATGGGCGCCAAGGGCTGGATTTGGCCCGAAGGTCTGCTTTTGTTTTAAAATTTGATTTATCAATTTCCTTTATTTTTGAATAGTGCTGATTCTTTCAAAATTCATAGAAATTTGAAAATAGCTTCAAAAATTCTGAAAATTTTTGTAGAACCTTCTTATGAGTATATCTACTTATGAAAAATTTGAAACTCTGATTTTGAGTAGTTCTTGCTTGATTTAAAAATACAATCTTTAATTGAAAAATGCATTTTCTATGATTTTTAGAAAATAAAATATTTATTCAAAAATCATGAAAATTTATTTGGTACTGTTTTTATGATGTGTTCTACTTGTATAAAAAGTTTGGAGTCGTTTTGACAAGTTTAAATTAGTTTCTATTCTATGCTCTATTATTTCAAGTGATTTATAATTTGTTTAGTGTCAAATAAATTAGGTTTTTGTGTGACTTTTGGGTTGTTTTGTGAAACTTGGATCATATCACATTCAAGTGGTCCTTGAGAACTCCTTAGGCAATGGTGATGATATCTTATAGAGTAGTTCAACAAGTTGGTTTTGTTGGGTTGCAACTTTATCGTGAAGGAAAGTTGTACTCAAGTTGTTATCATTTCATGCACCTGTAAACATCATATTTAAATATATAGCATCATGTTGAGACATACATTATTTCGTGTAGTGAACGAGATCGAGTATCCGATCCGAGCAAGTTCCGTAAGAGGTTTATCATCCAAAGGAAGCGGGTTCGGATTTTCCTAGGTTTTCTCGAGGGGATAGTTTATTCCGTCAACGAAGGCAAGCCCCTGCATTAAACCCTTCCTTGATGTTTTAAAAGTTTTATATCACTTATGTCTATGCTATGTTGCATTAAGTAATTAGGAGTTGAGTGATAACCTAATTGCCGCATTCCCATCCTTGTTTATTTCAATACCATCCTTGATAACCTGTTTTATTTCAAAAATGCTTAGTGATGCTTAGCCCCGCGCTTAATTAGTTAAGCTTTTTCATCAAAATGTTTTGTTTGAGGAGATGGTACCGTTTTCGGAAAAAGAAAGAGTTGTAGTGATGAATTTGAGATCGGACGGGGCGTAGGTTGAAAGCCGGAGGGATACCTAGCCGTGCTTGTCCCGTGTTGGTCGCTTAAGGACCGTCCGTTGTTTGGATTGTTAAGTTCGGGACTTTTGAACGCAAGTTGCGCCCGAGGCCGTTTGGGTCAATGGCACGCCGGACCGGCGACCACCCCGGTCGACGAAAACTAATCGCCACATGCCCCGGTAAAGCCTCGATCTCGGGGTGTGCCAAATCGAAACGGACACCGCGCATTGGGAGTGGGAGAGATGGCGGGAGTAGCATGTACCCACCCTACCGGGTCAAACCGTCATTAGGGCGGGGTAGGGAGGTGGAGTACCGTGCTCTCGGTGGCGATGGACCCAAATCCGTTTTTGGACGAACCGAGTGAGGGTTGATATATGCAAGCTTAAGTGCTACATATGTCGTGTGGTTAGGGATCCCCAAACCGGGTATAATCGGTTCATGAATCGCCGTTGCTTCTCGGATATGGAGACCCGTTCTTCTGCCCATTCATCGTAGTAAATGATGGAACATGTTTTTGAGGAAAGAGAGTTGGAATAAGAAAAATATGTTTGCTCTAGAATAGGATAACCTAGAGTATATGAGTTACTAATTTGAATTAAAAATATTGAAAGTAAGGATTCACTTATAGTAGCTTTTCTCGCAAAAAGAGTTCTTGATTCTTGCTAAAGCCTTACCTTGACTCCTAAGACCAGCATTCCTGAGTCTTCTCCTCTTTTCTTTAGTCGGGTAAGTCTTGTTGAGTACCCCCGTACTCAGGGTTCTTTGACCCTTGTTGCAGGAGCAGGTCATGAGCAGGCTTGTTTTGGTCCCTGCTGCATGACGGTGTACCAGGAGGAAGAAGACGAGTAGAGTTGAACCCTCGGGCAGGGTTGTCAGTGTATTATTTGTATAATGTTACTCCAATAATATCAAGTTTGTAATAATGAAATTTAAGTTTGCATATTTGAACAAATGGTTTGTAAAATTATGGTTATGTAATCCTTCCGCCGTTTACTCTGAGATATTTTGAATAAAGTGTTGTAATACTGGAGTGACTTGTTAATGAGATCCTGTTCGGAAGATTAATAGCACTTTCTAGATTATTGGGAACTCGTGCATAATGATCAGAGGTCTTAATGACAATGATAAGTGCATGTGGCCCCTGTAATTTAGGAGGTTCTGTTACATGGCCGCCCGCAGCCGTCTTTGGCGTCCCAAATCGCCCTCGCCAGGCCGCCGGGTGGCTCGCCTCCCCGTCCGCGGCCGTCGTGGGCACTCCCCGCCGAGCTTCTCCCGCCGCCGCGGAAGCTCGAGATCGACATCGGGCCCGACGTCCCCCATCTCGCGCCACCCCCACCGATGTCGCCGCGCTTCCGCCAACGCCACGGCCACCTCCCGCGACGACCGCGGCCGGGCGACGCCGCCGTGGGCTCGGAGCTCGCGTAACCCGTGCTCGTGCCAATGGCGGAGCTCGCCGGTGCCCGCACCTAACCGCCAGCACGCCGCCTCCTCACCGCTTGCTGCCATCGATGCATCGAGCCGATGCATGGGCTTCCTCGCGCACGACCGCGGCGGCCGCGGAGGTATGGTGAAACACCGGTCACCGGTGCAAGGCCATAGCAACCTAAAGGCAGCATTCCCCACCCGCGCGTGCTCTGCTGCGCTCACGCCCTCGCCATGACGAGGAGGAAGGGGAGGAAGACAACGACGTTGGAGGCGACGTTGGAGGAGACGCGGTAGGCGCCCCGGGAAGTTTCCCGCTCCAGGATGCGACGCTCGTGGAAGAACACGGGCATTGCCTCGGTGGTGGACGAGAGCACGACGGTCTTGACGTGCTTGGCAGCCATGTCCTTGAGCATCTTGTCAATGTGGAGCACGGAGCCGGAGTCGTGCCCGGACGTGAGCTCGTCCAGCAGCAGCATGTAGCCGGACACACCGTGGAACCTAGCTAGCGGCGTCCATGGGCAGACCATTCACTAGCACAAGCGCGGTCGACCAGTTTGGACGCCACGGTCGTTGTCCAAGGGGTATGGCCTATTTATGCAGCACAAGTGAAGATGTTGGACCTAAAAATGCACTTTTAAAGTTGATGGCCCAAAATGAAACAGCCGCACAAGTTGATGGCCTATTCTTGCATTTTACTCAAATTAAAAAAGAGAAGTGGATGGGAGTATATGCGTACTCAACTGTAGTCTTAACCTAAAACTATACTCCCTCCATCCCAAATTGTAAGTCGTTTGACTTTTTACTCTCAACTTTGATCACTCGTTTTATTCAAAAAAATTGTGCAAATATAGTCAAATTTATGTTACTTTTGAAGAATGTTTATTAATAAAGCAAGCAACAACAAAAAGAATTGATATTTTGCACAAATTTTTAAATAAGACGAGTGATCAAACTTGGTGCCAAAAAAAAAGTCAAACGACTTACAATTTAAAATGGAGGGAGTACTTAGTTTCCATACAATATGAATGCCATGTCGGCTAAGTAGAAATGTCGGACATGTCACCTTAGTTAATGAAGAGTAAGGATTAAAGAGGAAGACATGATTTTTTTCGGTCTAGTTTTCTCTTCATCTAATGAATAGAAATCGCGGCAAAGCTTATGTTATCTTTTCTAAAAAATAGGACATTGTTTCTCATATGAGAAATAACGTGAGACATGGCAACCTATCACCGATGAAACGACGATCTCCACATGAGAGCAAAGCAGTGATTTCTTCCCCGAGTTTTGTGCCCACTTGTACCGACTTCGCCACTGCACCCACGCAACACGCCATCATAGCCGCATCATATCATTTGCTTGTCTAGGGACCCCCACACACAAGCGCCACTCACCGTGATTCCTAGCACGCTGGGTGTCGGCGCGCCGACCATCCTTGATTTTCTCTGGTCCGTGCTCATGGAAACGTCACGCTTTGGACTGCTCACTCACACGGCTAACAAAATGATTTTGCGTGATGGTCGATTTTGATTTTTGCGTGGCGGGCATTAGAGCCCGTCATGCATGCAAGGTCACGGTTAATCCATGGCGGTCTACAATGCCCGCCACGGTTAATCGATTAACCGTGGCGGACACATTAGGGCGCCCGCCACGAAAAACAATTTAGGAAATAAAAAAAGCCCACCGTGCCCGGTAGCCCGCCTCCACTAGATGCGAACGCGCCGCCGGTCGATCCACCGCTATAGCGTCGATCCATCGCAGCTCCCGCCCCTCCACCGCCCGATCCGTATGCGTCGGGGCCGGATCCGCACGCGCCTAGGGTTCCAGTGCCGCCGCGCAACTCCACCCCTCGCCTAGGGTTCCGAGCCACCGCCGCCATGGCTCGATCCATCGCCGCATCTGGACCTCCGATCTGCCGCCATGGACCTTCTCCTCGCCGGATCCGCCGTCAGCTGGCACCTCCTCGCCGGATCTGTAGAGAAAGGGAAGAGTGAGGAAGAGAGAGGGATGAGAGAGGAAGTGAGAGGGAGACGATAGCGATGGGGGCTGACCTGATATGCGCCGCCGCCGCCAGGAAAGAGGCCTGCACGGGGAGAGGGATGATGGAGAAGACCGGCTCGCGCGTCGTCGGGGTCTTCGAACAACGGGCTTCGAATAGAGGAGTGGACGGGAGCAAAGATGCGGAGGCTAGAGTCCATGCGAGAAAGAGTGGACGAGAAGGAATAGAGGAGGGTGCGGCATGCGAGGCATGAGAGAGGAGGGAGAGAGAGAAAGAGCGGTTCTTGCAGAGGGGATTAGACCCGACCTAGGGTTTCAAGTATGCACGGTATATATACTAGATGTGGCTACCGGGCCAAAACTGGGCCGTTTGGGCTTCGGCCTTTTTCAGTGGCGGGCTTTTTATTGTGCCCGCCATAGTTAATCGATTTATCGTGGCGGGCACGTTAAAATACCCGCCACGGAAAATATGTATTAACCGTGGCGGGCGTTTTTAAGTTGTCTGCCACGGTAAATCGATTTTACATGATGGGCAATTGCGCCCACCACGGTAAATAAAAAAATGCCTATCACGGTTAATCGGGCCATTAACCGCGGCGGAAAAACTCAACGCCCGCCACGGCAGTGTCTTGTAAAATCATTTCATTACTAGTGTCAATGGCATGCAAGCATGCATGCCTCAGTAGTGCAATCTTTGCACGAGTCGCCCACCGTGGATGTCATGGTAACCTCTCAATAGAGCCAAAGCAAGAGGTCACACAGGATCTCAAGGCCGTGTTGGATCTTAAGGATTTATCGTCCAAGCTTGCATCTAGCCCATCTTCCTCCCACTCGTGCGACCCTTCATCACCGCCAAAGTCACTCATGTCGCCGCTGCTCACACTCCTCACAGTGCATCACTACTACTCGGGTTCACGAGCATGACTTAAGCTTCCTACATTATTGTTGCAGTGCCATTGCAACTCACCGATTGTCGCCGGTGTGGACGCTTGTTATGCCTGCTCGAACCGCTCTTGACACCGCCTTAGGGCCACCGTGCTCGCCACACCATGCCCACCGTATCGTGTCACCTACACCCAGTGGCGGAGCCTTCCACAGGCAAAACTAGGCACTGTACCTCCTTCGTTCATTCTCATTTCTTTATTAAGCATAAAGTATTTGCATCATCAACTTCTTAGTAGCATTTTGTACAAATTTCAAAACAGTTTTTTAAGAAAACATAAGGTATTTGCATCATCAACTTCTTTAACTTCTTATTACAAAAAAAAAGTTACACATTGATTTTTGTTGAACAATTTATCCCCTCCACCCTAAACAGTCCACGCTTTGCCACTGTCGCGCCCGACCATGGCACTTGCGCTCAAGTCGCCCTACGAACAGTGGGAGAGAAATGACCAAGAGAGCAATTAGTATAGGGGAGTGAGAAGGAAGCCATAGAATTTTGGCTCCATTAGTACAAACGGTAGGTTGGACAAGTAGTTTCTAGGAAGAGTTTCTAAATGAGTTGGCAAGGTAGGAAAACTATAGAGATAGTTTTAGATTAGAAGTGCCTGACTTCAGCAGTTCGTTGTTCATGCTACGTACTACTTCTAGAGATATCTTGTAACAGAACCTTCCAAATTACAGGGCCCACATGTACTAATTATCGGTTAAACAACCTTTAATAGTCACATATGTGCACCCATAACCTGAAAAGCACTATTAACTAGTCCAACCAGGATCCGTTACGAGGTCATTGCAGTATTACAACAATTTTCAAACATAATCAGAGTAATACAGCGGAAGATTTATATTACAATACTTTTACAACCATTTATTTGAAACAAGTTTTGCAATACACAAAGTAGGAGTAGCGATAAAATTAATTACACAAAAGACACTACTAGATCCTGCCCACGGGTCTCACTTCTTACTCAACATCACTATCTTCCTGTCGAACCGTCATGCAGCACGGTCCGGTGCAGACATGACTCCCGTGTCCTGCAACATGGGTCAACAAACCCCGAGTGCGGGAGTACTCAACAAGACTTACCCGACTAAAGAAAATAGGAGAAGACTCGAATGCTGGTCTAATAGGAATCAAGGTAAGGCTTTTAGCAAGAATCAAGGACTCTTTTAGCAGAAAAGCTTACTAATAATAAATCCTTACTTTCAACATTTTAATTTTCAAGTAAGTTTCTCACCTATTCTAGGTGATCTTACACTATAGCAACACTTGTAGAAGTTCCACCATTTATTCCCTCTCTTCACTGTTTCATCATTAAACTACGATGTAAGGGGGAAACCAAGTCTCCATATCCGAGAAGCACGGCGATTTCGAAATCGATTAACCCAGCTGGGGAGTTCTTTCCACACGACATATGTAGCACTTAAGCTTGCATATACCAACCCTTTCTTGGATACTCAAAACGGAACCGCGTCCTACGCCACCCGAGAATACCGTACACCTCCAATCCGGGACTTTAACCCACGAGGGTAACATGTACTCCCGCCATCTCTCCACTCCCGGTCTTGGCGGTTGTATGCGTTTCGATTTGACACCCCAAGATCGGGCTTACCGTAGTATGCGTCCGAACTAGGGTCGACGTGATGGGATGACACCCATGACAGACGTGCCATTGGTCCAACGACCTCGGCGCAGGTGCGTTCCATAGTCTCGGTCCACATTGCTTACAACGCACGGTCCTTAATCGACAAGCCGGAAATACTACACTGAGACTCCATTCTCAGTGCAAATTACTCGACCGGTCTCATTTTCAACACCATATCCCAGTATGGTTTTTCTCATATAGCATCCTTTCTCATCAAATGCCTCTTCGGGCTATCATAAGAGACTTGTCACATTTTGACTCAAAAGTCTCACTAATTTAACAAGGCTAAGCGTTCTAAGCATTTTACCCAAAACAGGTATATCAAGGAGGATATCGAAATAACAAGGAATGGCAATGCATCAATTAGGTTATCACTCAACTCCTATCACCTAATGCAAAGCATAAAGCAAAGGTGATATAAAGCTTTGTAACACACAAGGAAATGTTTAAATGAACCGGGGCTTGCCTTGATCGGTGAAGTAACTTGACTCGGACGACGGATCACGATATTCGGAACTCGAATCAACAAGATAGCCTTCTTCTGAGGCTTGATCAACAACTTCACGATCTCCTTCGTTCACTATACGAAAAAAGAATAATGTATGCTTAACATGATGCCATGCATATAAACATGAGGTGCGAGAGTGCATGAAACGATAAACACTTGAGTACGACTTTCCTTCACGATAAAGTTGCAATCCAACAAAACCAACTTGTTGAACTACTCTACGAGATATCATCACCATTGCCTAAGGAGTTCTCAAGGACCACTTGATAAAGACATGGTTTAGGGTTCACAAAACAATCCAAAATTCACCCAAAACCCTAAGTTAGGAAGCATTTAACAAGTTGTTTTTTTCACATGAAATAATAGGGCAGAAATAATAAAAATTTTAACTTTCTCAAAACAAGTTCAAAAATTTTGTACAAGTAGATCAGGTCATAAAACAGTACCAAAATAATTTTCATGATTTTTGGATAAATGAAATAATTATTAAAAATCAAGGAAGATGCATTTTTCAATTAAAATTTGTATTTTTAAATCATGCCAAAAGTATTCAAAATTCAAGTTTCAAATTTTTCATGGGTAGACATACTCATGGGAAGGCTACACAAAAATTTTCAGAATTTTAGAAGCTCTATTTAAATTTATATGAAAATAACAAAAATAGATACTATTCATATAAATAGAAATTGAATAAAACATTTGATAAATGAAATGGGTTTTGGGCTGAATTCGGCCTGTTACTGTGCGTGGCCCGCCATACTGTTCACGGCCCACAAGGAATAGTAACGGATCGGCCCCGGTGGAACGCAGTGTTGGGCCGGCCCGGTGTGAACGATGCTCGGCTCGGCAGCGCTCACGCGTGCTGCCGGTCGTGTGCTCACCGGCGGCGGTCGCTGCGCTCACCGCGCTGGCGCTTTGTAGCGGCCGCTGCGTCCCGGCGCCCGGCGTGGGTCTAAATGGAAAACTGCATAAACGTGGCGAGCTCACCGGGGATCTAGGACGGGGGCTTGGTTGGGGCGGAGCAAGGCCGGAGATAGGTTGGCGGCGAGCGTGGGCGGCGGCGGCGACGGCGGCGGCGTTCCCGTTCGTCGGAGCTTCAACTGTGGAAAACCATCGAGCCATTCATGACCACGATGTCCAGGCGACGCAATATGACTAACGGTTGGGCTCAAGTCTCACCGGAATTGGATGGCGACGGCGAGGTGATGCGCGGCGGCGGCGTGGACCGGCGATGGAGGAGACGGCGGCTCGCGGCGATTCCGACAACGAGGCGGGCTGTGGCTGGGCTCCGAGGTACGCATGGAAGTTCGGAGCTGCTGGGCAAGATGGTTTGGCAAGAAAAACGACGACGGGCGGTGTGCGACGGCGGGCGGCGGACGACTCCGGCGGCGGGTTTGGGAAAAAGAGCAAAACGACGGCGACCACGGCCTATTTATAGGCATGGAGGGGTCGAGGAGGTAGCTGGAGGAATCGCGAAGGCTTCCAGTGGTCGGCGTCGCTGCGTGGCCGGGTGGACCTGGCGGCGCGAACCTCAACGCCGGGCGGTGGCGGGGGGATAGGTCGGGTTATTGTAGATTTCAAACCCTAACTTCAAACTTTTCAAATTACTCCCAAATTTTGAACTAAACTCAAAAATTTCAAAAAGTAACCCCCTTAATTTTTCAAGATCTACAACTTTCTCAATTGGAACATTTTCAAAATCTGCCTCTAAATATGACTTTTTGAAATGCAGTCCCAAATTTTGAAATTTGAATTCAAAATTACTTTTAAAATCATGTAACAACTTGAAAAACTTTGTACATGACTTTTGTTCCTCTCAACAAGATCTACAAACTAGCTTTTGGAAGTTTTCTCAAATTTTGCATAAATTTTGAAATAAAAAGAAGGGGACAAACTAGGGTTTGAAATCTAGGGTTTCCGACAAGGGGATAGTTTCCTAATCCGATTCCTCTCGCGTCTTTTCGACCGACAAAGCAACTAAACATAAAATAAACTTATTTTAGTTCAATGCAACACAGGGGTGGGCTAAACATGGATGCTTTGCAATGATCATGATGACATGTCAGGTTTTAGTGGAAATAACACCAGGGGTGTTACATATCTTTTTTGGATGAAATAGGCACTACTATCGGATTTATTTTACATTGCGTTTAGCAAATCTTCATTATGACAGTTTTTTGTGGAAGCTGCAACGGTTAATGCCTTGATTAACCACGATGATTAACTGTGCCTAGACGCCCAGCTCACACAAGCCAACCCTAGCAAGGAAAACCCATATTGCCCCCCATATCGCGCTCTCGTGTACAAAGCGACATCTACGGTTTCCCCTCCCACTCCTCACTCCCTACTCCACCACCCAGCCGCATAAGAGAGAAGTGACGGGCATTCCCTCTCCCTCGTACTTTCACCCTATCGCTCCCCTCCCCTCCCATCCCTTTGTTGCACACTCTAGTGCCTCTTCTCCACCCCATTCCAACGCCGGAGCACTCAGGACGCCACGGTACGCGCCCCCCCCCTGACGTCTCACTTAGGATGCCGTGGCGTGGTCCTTTCCTTCAGCGGCGACGGCTACCCTCGAGTGCGGAGCTACGTCAGCTCCACATCTCCCTTCCCCGTTCCCTTCCGCATCTCAAGGTCATGGTCGCCCCCTTCCCTTCCCCATTCTATATCTGGCAGCCGGTGGATCCACGACACGACCCCCTCCCCACCCCTTTGCGTGGATTCGCTTGCTTGGAGTGGCGCCGGCGGGCAACACGGTAGGGGGAGCCGTGGCGCCCCACCCCTCCAAACCCTTGCGGGGCCCCGGATCTAGGCCCGGTTAGGGCTAGATCGTGGTTTTTTTTTTATCGTTTTTAGTTTTTTTTCAAATTAAACATGGTGGGGCAAAAGAACCGCCTTGTTAATGGTTGATTTACCGTAGCCCTATCTAAACCACCACGGTTAATCTTTTGAGTAGTAGTGAGGAGGGGTTTTCACCCCTACTGAAATTTTATTGCCCAAAAATTAGTTTCACCGGTATAATCAAGATAATAAAAAGTTGAAAAAGAAAATCAAGAACATTACACACAAAGGCTTCTCGCATTCCTCTAGAGATATCTTCATCCAATCACCTATATACGTAGAACTTGACAATTCTTTTGCTTTTCGTACAACCATATATAGAAAGTGATATAGATTTCATTTCTAGTAATAAAGGTCTTCATTCAATACCTAAGAAGATATGCTATGGAGCAAGCTAAAGTTTCATTATTTTGGGTGGTTGTTAAAATCTGGTTTACGTATTTAAAATTACAAATGCAAAAGTTTAATTTTAGTTCTAGTCTTCTAGTCAATGTAATTTACTTTTTTTAGATAATGGATGAACAACATCCGGCCTCTACGTCCGGAGGCGCATACCACGACCAATTATTATAAAAACTTAAAACGAAAAGAGCACAACCAGTCTCTAAGAAGGACAAAAGAACTAAATCAAATGATAAATATGCCTCCACCCTTCGTTACAAAGCTCCAAAGCAATCATCTCAATATTTTTGCTCATGACAGAGAGTGCATTCTTGGCCTGCTCATCCCACCGCAGCCGCCCCGTAAACGCATTACCAATACGCTCCCCCGAAGATAACCTACAAAATTAAATTCACTTTGACCCTGTTAAAAATAATATTATTTCGACAAATACCAATTGGCCCAACATACAGGCGGCAACCCCAACCCGATCAATTTCCTAATCTAACTCGTTGATTAGTGAGCCGATTTTTCAAACATATGACTCATTGATCTAGGTGGAGCCAAACCGGTAGCAAAAAAATAATAATCCTCCAAACCGTACTCGCATAAGGACAATCAAGGAAGAAATGTTGGATAGTCTCATCCCTATTACAGCCACAACATTTGAGGTCACCTAATTTCCATTTTTTTCTAGCGAGGTTATCTTTACTTAGAATAACTTCTTTTGAAGAAACCAAAGAAAAATCTTAATCTTTAGAGGAATCCTTAATTTCCAGATCATCCTATGTAATTTATTTGTTCTAGTATTTCCCTAGATGTTTAGATACAATGATCACGATGGGACATAAAGACATCCAATTTCAATTTCCATAACATCTTGCTTTCCCCTGATGTTGACCCGGGTGCCGGTCCAACTAATAAAAAAAGTAAAACAAAAACTTTCTCATCCAACTCCTAAAAAAATTCGGTTCCTTTGCCTTCTTCTGTTGTTTGCCGACATTGCCTTTTTAGACCTATTTGCATCTCTTGCTGCTAACCTTCTTGCTGCACGTACTATATATGCATTTCTGTCTACTTTAAAATAATTCGGTAGTTGATATAGCAGTGCCTGCTGGTATATCTTCAAGCCTAACAAGGCAACTAACATTAAAATTCCTAAATTTCAAAAAAAAAAAATGTGTGAAATTGATTAAAGTTTTATTTGTATTTCGACAATCATAGAAGGTGCTAGCTAGTAGTAATCAAATTATGATGCAGTCGTAGCAAATCACGAAACAAAACAGGCAACAGCTACTGATCGCCATGCCGCCTCCAGAAGCAACACGTGTCTATGCCTTCCAGCGCACAGGCGATCGGAGAGGATAAGGGCAGGCACTACCGACGAGACGGCCAAAGCCACTCGATATGCGGGCCTGGCACTACTGCGTTCCTGTTGGATCGACAGGCCGCGGCGGTACGGCCGAGCTGCGGTTGGGAGGACGGCGCCGGCGTGGGCCGGCCTCGGGCGCTGGGGATCACGACTCGCGACAAATCTAACCGTGGCGTCACGTTCGCTGCACTTCTCATACGTCACGTTCGCTGCATTTGTCCGTTGTCCCCGAGCAACAGGGCCAGGGTTACAACTTTAACGATATTTGTAGAACAAATCAGTGCAACGTTTATATATCTCTAAATAAGTCATTGTTAAAGTATTGCCTTTCAACTATCCATCTAACTGTACTAAATATGTATTGTGAATATTATCATTTTTAATTATTTAATCAGTCATAAGTTTAGAAAAATTGAATGTCGGCAAGGGGAGGACGAAGTTTAAACCTCTAAGTATATGTTCGTGACAATTTCTACGTATTTTCTAAGTTACGTTGACTGTTTATGATGACCGTTAACTACCGCCAACAGGCACAGCAACGTACAAGGTGGAGGTGGAGGAGGAGACACGAAGGGTGCGGAGTCGACCACTGGCTACAGAGTGGGTGTTTTCCAACCATGTGGCACCCGACGACAACCGACTGGTGGTGGCAGGTGCGCGACACCATGTTCATCGACCCAGACCGGCGGCGGGGCAGGGAGATACAGTCCCGACGAGAACAATGTGCACGTTCTCGGTGTACAGTTAAGGTGAGCGGCCACGCTTGGCCAAACCTCATGCATCTGCTATGGACAACTGTGTGCCAATGCCCCTAAGAACAACAAGTGCGGTAACACGACGAAAACTTGCAGTCTGCCTTGATGTGCCCCTCCCGAAGGCAGTTGAAGCAGAGGCCAATAAGTTCCTCCGGAACATGATGGAGCGAACACGGGAGCCATGGAAGCCAACAACACCAACAATGGTGATTGTGCACCTCACGAGATCCATCTGGGCTTTGGAGAAGACGCACACAGGGTGTGCCACTGCCACGGTGATGAAGCGCGCACGTGGAGAGCGGGGAGCCTCCCCCGTGGCCGAGGGACCTGCCCCTTAGTAGGGGCTCCGTGGCGATGATGATGTGGTAGGTTTCGAACAACCCTTTCCTCTTTGCTCTCACTAGAGCGGAAGGATTAGAAGGTGAGAATGGTTTTTGTTTGGGCTTAGGGTGGAACCCCCATATCTACATGGTGGGGAGCCCATCCCTAGGGTTTCTGCATTGGGTGTCATGTTCTTGGTGGTGGCAAGGCCGAAGCATGGTGAACAGGCAAGCGCAGTGTGCCGAGAGTGACCACCGGTGAGCGGATCTAGAGGCCGTCGAGCCTATAGTGTGTACCGGCGGTGGTGGCTGCGGTGGGCGGCGGCCCGACGTGTGAGGGTGCCCGCAAATGGTGCCGAGGGGGCTAGGTAGCAGGGCAACAGGTCTCTTCCATTTACACTTTTCACATGGCAAAAGCTTACCTAATATCCCAAAGTTTGCAGGTACTATACATTTTTCTGATTCTTTGCCCCAAATATAGCAAAGCGATCACCACCACTGCACATTAAGTATTGAAAATTGTGATCAATTCCGAGGTACTACGCAGCTGTGTATATCAAAATCGTTTATGCTGGAACCGAGAAACTAACCTGCAATGAACTTACAGGAAGACATCATCTGGTGCAAGTAAATGTTCTTCAAGTCGCACAAGCGCTGGGCGGGCACCAGAACGTACAAGAAGGACCTCTGGAACCCTTCCAGCAACTAGTACGCTGCCACGCTTGAGCTCGCGCGCCCCGTGGTGTACTTCGTCTGGCTACGTCGACGACGTCGCTCGTGGCAACCGCTTCGCCCTGCGCTGGGATATGTACTATTACTATAGTTTTCCATGCGGCCCGCGACCCGACGGCCCGGTCCGAGCCCGACATTTTGGCCCGGCCCAAGCACGGCCCGGCCCGAACGCCACGGGCTCGGGCTGGCACGGCCCGAGGGGGTCGGGCGGACTTGGGCTGACCCCAGGCACGGCGGGTAGGCACGGCCCGGCCCGGTGAAAAAGCAGCGGGCCGCTATGGGCCATAAATCTGAAATTGAAAAAAAAAAAACAGCGACCCAAGCAGCCCACCTCCTCACTGGCTCTCCCGCCGCGCGTATATAACCAGCTGCCGCTTCTTGTATCAATCCTGTTACCTTGACCAATGAGAGAGAGGAGGCGCGTGGGGGCCACATGCATGCATGCATTTGACTTTGTGTGGGAGAGAGCCACCGTGGGGATGGCTGCAGTGTTGCTGCCCCTGCATGCATGCGGGCCGCTGCAGTGTTGCAGTGTTGCTGGCAAATGCATGATGCAGCTGCTTTTTCTACCTGCTGCCCCTTGAGCAGCTCCAGTGTGAGGTAAAAAGCGAACCATAAGCGCATCTAACCGAACCATGAACACTGTGGGCGTCGAACCGAGGGTGTCAGAACAAAGTTCGACCTCAACGTCGGTGCGAACCGAACGAATTAAAATATACTACTTGCTCAGCAGCCAGGTACCAAAGCGTCCGTATAGCCACCACGAGAGAGCGGCCAGTGGCCAGAGAATAAATATTTTATTTGCTGCGGTCCTACACACACTGGAGGAGCCGCACCGTAAAATACGAGTTCTGACATCTCCTGCCTTGGTTCGATGTTGACACTGGAGGTGCCTTGATGTGCCTGCTAATAATAGTGAGTGGAGGCCTCTTCCTTTCCGTCGTTCCGACTTTTTTTTTTTCTTAAAGTAGGCCTCGCGCCGGCTTGGCCCGTAGTTTTTGACCGGGCTGTGCGGGCCGGCCGACCCGACACGTTTAAGGCCCGTGGTGCGGGCCCGGCCGACCCCCAGGCACGGCCCGGTGAGGCACGGACCGGTGAAGCCCGTGGGCGGTGAGGCACGGCCGGCCCGCCTGGCCCGACCCCGAGGCGTCTTGGGGCCGCCCGTTGGAAAACTATAACTATTACGAGTGTTACGGGTTTTTTGGTCGTTGCAAGACGTGCATGCTACGCCCACTAGCCTTCAATGGTACTCCCTCCGGGTTGGTACTAGAAGTCGTTATGGACAAAGTTTGGGTCAAACATCGGAATATAAATCATCAATAATTTTAAGTTGTTGAGTTTGTAAATGTAAAAATTATGTGAGAAGATTTGTCTTAAAACATACTTTGATAAAAGTATACATATATCACATCTCCATAAATATTTTTATAATAATAAGAAGTTGTTTTGGAAATCGTGTTGCTGTCCTAAACGACTTCTAATACCATCCTGGAGGGAGTACACTATACACTATTGTTGGTATAAATTATATGCACACAATGTCGTTGTAAAATTATCCGCAAGCGCACAGATAGAAATACCGTTGTAGCACTTCACCAAAAGATGAACTCCCGGTTTTAAAATATTGAACCCAAAGGAACTGTAGGTGAATATAACTAGCGTTTACCCAATCCACTTCACAATCAAAGTACTTAAGAAACTAGCTAGAATTAGGAGATAACACTGATTTCTTGTTCTAATCTCTATAAACCCCAGTCTATTTATTCTATCGTGGACGCTAATTCTTAATAAAGCAAGGCAAAATCACTCTACTAAGAACAGACAAAGCCTATCATTTCTTCTTGGTGGGAAGTGGGCTACAGAGCATTCAATAAAGCTATAAAGTCACCTTTATGATACTACCACTGATTCCCTACCAAGGAAGTGGCATTCACAGATAACTCTAGTCTAAACACCACGCTTACACTAGGAACTATCCCTCTAATCAAGAGCAACCAGGATTAAAGTACTCTAAAAGAGTTGCAAACTTGAAGAATAGAATAAACCAAAACTTACTTTAATTATGAAGTCGAAAACCAGATAATCTCCGAATACACTCCTCCTCTCACGAAGAGAATGATCCCTCAGAATACAAGAGAGAAGATCCGACAAGCCGGACTCCTCCGACGCACTCCTCACTAATCTCTCTATTTCTAATAAACTTGATTGCTAATCAAGATCCTTTGTAGCTAATCTAAAATGGCTATGCTCTAATCATAGGATCTTGACTTTCTCTAACCCTAAACTTCTCAGCGAGAACTCTGAAGAAGGAATTCTATCTATCACTAACGAATTCTGAATTAGGGTTTCAGGGGGTAGCCCTGCCCCTTCTTTTATAGCTCCATAGGATGAATTTCAGCCCTTGGATCAAACCGACTTGATTGGACGGACTAGATCAACTCCACAAAGTTGGTTGTAAGAAGGTTCCGAAGCTCGACACGTGGCGTGCTCGGGGGGTGCCGCCGCCACCCCCCCCCCGTCGTGCCGCCCCCCCACCTGGAAACGGGTGGGACCTGGCCTTGGCGAGGTGTCCTCTCTTCTCATTTTGACCTTGGGAATTTACTCCAATCGCTCGATTTTGTCCTTTTCTTCCGTTTCTCTATTTTCACTCTTTTTCGGCTCTGTTTCCTCATGAGTTTTCCTGAGTTCTCCCAAGAAAAAAGCGAGTATGCACCAAAACTCGTGGAATTTATTAGTAATAATAATATTTTAGTAGCATTCATCCATGTTTAAGAGCTTTCCATATATATATAAAAGTGGTCAATAACTACCATCAACAACTATTAATACGATGATCGATGTTAGTGTCCATCACTAATCTCCATTTTCGTGGCGAGCGTTCAACGGTTCCTACTCCTCTCTTTGAATCTTTTATACATTTCAAAGATAGGCAAAACCATTGCAGCCACAACCGCTCTGAGTAGTATTCGGGCGTAATGCCATCCTCTACATTCCTCCTCTAAAATCTCCACTACCGACTACATCCACTGCCACCCGCCGTCGCCGGCCCCCCTGCTCTCCCCGGCGTCCTCGCCGGTGGTAGGGCAGGTGGGCCGGTTCCCTCTGTTCCTTTTCCTCTCCTAACCCTCTCCTTCTTACTCTTGTAAGATTCTCCTCTACAACAAGGCCTTCATGGCCATATCTTCCAGAGATGAAGAAGCGCTGCCTCCGTGGCCGATTGAAGCTGTTAGCAACGGCCGAGCACGACGAGCTGCATGGAGGTCCGCATCCGTCGGCGCCCGATGTGGATCTGGGCGCGTGGTTCTTGGATGGGGCGTCTGTGCCTCCTCTTCTGCGTCGAGGCCGGTCGCCTATCCTAGAGTGCCGGATCCCGTGCTTCCATTCGGAGGTATGGAAGCCGCCGCGGTGGTGGATCTCGTCTCTCCGGAAGCGGACACGGAGGTTGCCATGTCCAATCAATCTTGCCGGCATCCAGGAGAATCCCGCGACCAAGTATTCCTCCGCCGCCTGCTTCGTAACTCCCGCGACAAACTACGTTATGCCCGTGGCAAACATCAAGCGGGAGCCGTCCGCGACCGCGCCTTGAAGGAGGTCCCGACGCCTGCGCAGCCCAGTTTCATCCACGACCAAGGTGCTGGGGCGCCCGCGATAGCTGACAGTACTTCCTTTGCTCTCAAAACATCGAGCGGCTCTCCTGGAATGGATCTCCCCGCCGACTGCAGTAACCGAGCTCCAAGCCTCCATGGTCGCCACCCGCGACTCCTCCGGCCTGGCCTCCCGCACCGACACATCGCCGACGGAAGCCACGCCCAGCCGGTGACTCCGATCCAGATCTCCACCACCAAACCAGAGATTTTTTCGCCAGCCTTGTCAAGGTGGGCCCTACCTGCTGTGCTGTGGGGACCATTATGCGAGCGTGTCACACATGCAGTGCTGGTGTTGCCCCTCTCGGTTTGGACATGGAGACACATATGCCACCACGTCTTTGCCATGGAAGAGATGCTCCAAAGCCTTCATCTTTATCCTTTTCTTTTTTTGTCTTTTCGTTTTGTTTTTTACAACTACTTAGAGCAAGCATGTCTACTCCTAAGTTATCTCGCACATCGGGAAGAACACGCCCACCGTGCGGGTAGGGAGCTCCCCACCGGCTCCGACGACGACGGTCGACTACCCGCCAACGCCGACTTCAACTTCATCTTTGGGCCGTCGGGCGATGATTCGATGAGACGTCGTCGTTGACCACATCAAGCTTCCGCTCCGTGAAGCCCTTCCGCACCACTACAACTATGCGTCCTTGCGATGCTGCTGCAGCTCGCCGGCGAGCCGCCCGCCGGCGGTGGTGAAAGATCTAGATCTAGGGGTCTTTTCTATAATTGGTTCCTTTTCTAGAGGCCTTTGTGTAAGACTGCTGCTTTAATCTAATATAAGTCTGGTTTATGTGTCAAAAAAAAAAGATATGCAACAACTAAGCTGCTAGGTTTGCTAATACTTGTTCCCTTTTGGACTGGGGTGCATGTGCATGTGGGTACTCCTCAGTCCTAAATTATTTACTATTGCTTTCGGTTTGGTATGTCGAGTTTGACTCGTTTTGTTCTGTATTAAAATAATAAATTCATCAGAAAACTAGATTTAAAGATCCAACGATAATAGATAATAATTATGTACTGTAAATATTAGTATTTATTAAAAGATATTTTTGAAAGTTATTTCCCGAAACCAAAAGCGACACTTATTTTAGGACCGGGTCACACCACACAAGTTTGGTACATCGTACGGACAGACAAAACCGGGTACTCTGCACTTGCAATAGCAGGCGAGGTGGCAGCATGTCCCACTGCAGCACACCAGAGCCACAAGCCGACGAGAAAATTGCTCAAATATGATGGGTCAGCACCACCATCAGATCCAGATTTCATATCTACTTCTAGTTGATGACGTTCCACTCAAGAAATTACAGCTCAATATATATATACACTGCACTGAGGAGTGATTAGGTTCGGTATTTTTCGGTCCGGTCCGCTATACTCGTCTTGTATTTCCTCTATATTCTAAACACTTTAAAAGATAAAAGACGCTAGAACTAGCATCCAACCGAATTATTATGTTGTTGATACTACAGATCCCCTCATCATCTCACGGACCCCTGATATATATAGGTTGCCCCTGTTAAAAAATTGGGATCGACTAGGTGTAGATCTAGACAGTGATTCTTTACGATTCATGATTAACAAAAGGTGTGTTCATCCTAGAACACTCAGTACAGCGAGGGAAAGAGAGAGAGAGAGGTGGAGGTACTAACCGTGGTTAGAGCCTCAAATGAAGTCGATGAAGGGCAGCGCGGGCATCGGCGGTCGGTGTAGAGCTTGGGCAGAGGGGGCGACGCATGGGGACGGCGTCGGCGGCTGGAGGAGCTTCCCATCGCTGGCAGCCTCTTCCCTCTCGATCGGTCGGGGTTAGGATGGTCGGGCGGCGGCCATAGCAGTGAACCTCGTACCTTGAGCAATTGGCCCCCACCTCCTCTTTATAGGCTGCGCGACAGGGGCCCACCAGCCACATCTTGGGCTGGGTGTCCCCGATCAGGACACAGTCAAGGGGCCCGTCTCAACCGTTGGGTTGAGAGCGGTGAGGTCAATTCGATCTTATCATATACATTTAATTTTATACCATTTACTTCTTTCTTATTCCAATACAGATTGATGCATAGAACTGCTTCGTCGCCACGGTCAATCGCCGATGGACTTAACAGCTACAATACACGTCTCTGTTTTGAAACATGTCTTTAAAACATTGCGCCCTTTATTGTCCGGAAATCATAGGCTATACCATAAACCCATGTCGACTGTGTGTTCTTTGAATGCACTGGGTGGCAAGCATTTTGGTGAACGGATCCGCAAGCACTTTCTGTTTCTTATATGCTCAATACTTTTAATATGATTCCGGACTTTCTCCTTTACAACGTATAACTCTGTGTCAATGTGTTTGGCAGCACACTTGACCCGTTGTCATAGGAGTAAAATAGTTAAATGGTTATTGCTGTTGTCAACCATTATCAACTCCGGGTAAAATTCTTTTGATTTCCTTTGCCTGTCCCTGAAGCCTCACAACAAGTTATATCATGTGTATGCATCATCAATGGCACCACAACTGTTTCATTGGAGCTTTTCCACAACATACTCCAATCGCGAGTGTCAGTGACTAGTGTGGAATTCACTGCACATCTCGCCAAATCTCAACATTTGTACTCATATGAGAGTACTTGTTCTTTCTTACTTGATATGAGGCTTTCAGTACTTTACAAAATTGCAATACATTCTTAACTCCATTCCAGTAAACTATAGCTGGACTGGACTTATGCCAAAATATCCCAGATACGTAAACTATGTAGGGTAATGTCACACTTGTGCATTCATTAAGCTTCCAACAGCTGAAGCATATGGTACCACATATTCATTTCATCTATTTCACATTGACTATTGGAACACTAAGGTTCCCAAATCCATTACCCTTGACTATAAGAACAGGCGTAGGTTTTCTTTCACACATACTTTATTTCTTTATAATCTTTTCTAATTATGCCTTTGCAATGGTCCTAATACCCCTTTTTCTTCTATCTCGCTGAATTTTCAATTCTTATTATGAGAGACATTTCACCAAGACCATTCTTGTTGAATCTTGAGGACAAGAACTTCTTCTCCAATGGTAGATTAGCACCACTACTAGCAAGCAAGGTGCAATCCACATGTAGGATTAGGAAAATGAATTTTCCATTCTTAAACTTTTCATAATACTGTTGTCGTTCTCATTCTCTTTAACCCAAATATTCTACTTGACTTTTCAACTTTAAAACTCTACTCTTCGAGACTTGCTCTAACCTTTAAATCATTTCTTCAGGAGACATCCCACATGTTCTTTTACTCTCATGACAAAGCCATTAGGTTGTGTCATGTATTCATTTTCATACAAATCCCGTTAGGGAATCCATTTTTACATCCATGTGATGTAATTCAAACCATAATGTGCCATTAGCATTCACTGTAATATATTCATTCTTTTACATGAATCTTCTCGCCATAGGTGGCGCTCTATATCTTTATATATACCCTTTGGAGTCACATTTAGTCTTGTAGACCCATTACAACCCATTGTTTTGGCTCCATTAGGAATTACTTCTAAGTCTCAAATATCGTCGAGGTTTATCATCGAGATTCTTCAATTTCATAACTTCTTGCCATTTAGACAAGTGAGTACTTTGCTCATGGTTCTTTAGATAAGGTGGGATCACCCTTCATTTGAATTTCTTCCTTAACATGAACTTCATAGTCATCGAAAAATCTGATTTCTTATTCTTTGAGACCTTTTAGGGTCTTTAGCTATTGGCACTTTTTCATGTGGGGTTGTTGTTGCTCTTTTATTTGCACGAGGCAATTAATTCTATAAGATCCTATATCTAGGATCCTTGTTTACTTATGCAACAATAACATGGTATTTTTAAAACATGTGTCTCTGCATACCATGCTCCCTAGATTACTCCATCTTTTAAAGATAGAGTATCATCACTTTTCTTATTTTGGGTTTGATCTGTTAAACTCATATGGTGCCATAAGCACGCTTTAATAAATTTAAAACTTTTACGGTATGCTACCTTCCTATCGGAACTTTAAAGGTCTAGGAATTTAGCCATTACTTTTCTTAGGGGCATAAATATTATGACCACTTTGTACTCCCTCAACAATCACATTCATCTTTCATAGATCACTTTTATCTTCAATGCACAATATGCACCGCTTTATCTGAACTATAGGGGAGTTTCTTTCTTAATCATCTTTTCTTCTTCACATCTTTTGAATTTATCTCATATTTCTCTCCCTTGGAATGTGGCATGAACTTTTCTACCACAATTCCAAAACTAATCAAACTCTTGTGAAGGAGGAAACTTTGATTACTTTATTCATCCACATGATTATGGCATGTAGAATAAAAATAAATCTCAATTCATATGGGAGTACTTTTTCCTCGTTTCACTTCAAGAACTTAGCAAAGTCCTTTATTATCAATACTTTTGCAAGCACATTATTCTTTTCGGAGGTTCGTACATAACTTTCTTTTCACTTTACACTCATGAAGTGCTTAATAACCGACACAATATTAGTGCACAATCAATTCTAGGATAGCACAAGAGCTACCCATACTTCTTCTTGCTATGCGAGACACGTGATCACATGAGTCATCATAATTTCTCTCTGTCGTCGTACATGATAGGCACTATGCTAACTTTACCTTGCTATGCAAGATAAACATTGTGCCAACTATACCCCGCCATGCGGGTATTATCTTAAATCCTTTTCCCGCCATGCGGAATAATTCCCTCGAAGGGACATCAATGCCAGGATTGGCTCATTAAATTCAGAAATAAATCTGAATACTCTAGAAACTTACATGCTTAATCCAACATTGGTCAAATTAAACATGAATGTGATCTTTTACAACTCTTATCATAATGACTGAAACTGAAAATACATTCTTTTTATTGATAGTACATGAAAAAAATATTTCTCAAACTAAACTTTAATATCAACTTTGACGCCATTGGCGACTCTTATTCATTTCTTTATCATATTTTCTCGAGTCACAAATGCCTAGTTCATTTTCTTTTTCGCCTTCAAGAACAAAATCATGGAGATTTTTGTCCGAAATATTCAACAAGAGTCAACAATAATGAGCATGAAATAACACTTCGATAATCTGGTTAAAATATGCACAATAAACTTTAAATATCTTTAATTTGTATTCTATATCACCGTTGGGCAGAAATAGAATAAAATATAATTCTTTGTACTTCAATTCCACATCACCGCTAGGCAGAAATGGAACTAAAGTATTGAAACTCAATAACCTTTAAAGCTAACTCATTCATCTACATTAATTTCACATCACCGTTGGGCAGAAATGGAATAAATGTCTGGAACCTCAATAATCTTGAAAGCATATAATCACTCCTCACAATTAGAGGATATATAATCAATTTCATTTGCAGCAGAAACATGAAAATACTCTTCTTTTATCTTTATCTATTCTCTCTGAATAACTGGTCACTTTGATGCAAAATTTATGAGAGATTTACACTTTAAACATAAACTCATTAAATTACAATATTGTTATCATCAACGTTGGTCAGAAAATAACAATACCATAATTAACTTTAAAGAAATATCTTTATTTACTCAAACATCTTTTCCTATAATCAAATAGAGAATAAAATGAATCTCAATTATTTGAATAAACTTACTTCTCTTCAAATTAAATCCTCCGGTTGGTTTGGATATGAGATGATAATAATCTTTATCTTTTCAGTGGAAACATAAACTTTTTTAGTAGCAAATCTCTTTCTCATCTAATCTCTAAATTAATTATCCCATTGGTTCAAATTTGAAGAGAGACTAAACGTTTAAACTTTGTCAAAATTCATCCGTCTTGCTTCTATAATAATAAACAAAACGAAACACAGCTTTTCACTTTTCTTTTGGCCCAAAACCTGCTCGCAGTCTAGCAGAGCAAAGCTCCAGCCCAACAGGCAACCCGGCCCATGGCAGTGTGCGCCGTCTCCCCCGCGCCCAGGCCATAACCTAGGCCTGGGCCGGGATTTCACCATCCCGTCTGGGCCTAATGTAGGTCCAGCAGATCCTAGCCGTGGATCTCCATCCAACGGCTGCCCTTCTTTGTCGCTAGGACAAAATCGGCCATTCCTTGGAAACCCTAGCTTCATTCTCCCTTTCTCTTTTCTGTGTTCCCAACCGGAATGTCGGCGGCTAGAGGAGCCATGGCGGCCGACGGGGCCGGCGAAGAGCGGTGCCGCCGGTGCAGATCCGGTCAGCCCTTTTGCCTCCTTTCTTTTCTTTGCTCCTCCTCCCTCTTTCTCGCCTTAGCCCACCGCCAAAAGCCAGGAGCAGCGGCGGTGGCCACCTGCGCGGTGACCGGAGGAAGTGAGCGGTGCTGCCGCGAGCCCCTTCGCCGGCGCGCGTGCTCCCTGTCGGGTGAGTGTTGATAAAACTTATCCTACAGAATTATTTATAATTTGTATAGTCTGCAAGCGAACAGATACGATGAGCACTTCACCCGGGAGAGGGTTTTAAATATCGAATCCACAGGGAGAATGGTGTGAGGGTAATGAGACAAAACTAAATCCCTGAGATTATAGGAAGGAACTGGAGTTTAGATAAAATGTGAGAAGATTTCTATGGTTGTCTAGTTTATATCCTTGTAAGGCTTGAAGATATTTCTTAATGGGGACGTACTCAAAGGAAAGTAAGGTCGAAACTTACTATTCCCCCAGTAACTAGGTCCTACGTGTCCTATCCTACGAGATGTGGAATCCAAAGGAATCAATGGTACTGTCACTACCACGATCTACCACGCTCCGGAAGGTAGGGTGTATTTACGAGTTATCTAGCCCAAACACCGCGTTTGCACTAGGGGTAACAACTTCAATTCAAGAGCGACAAGAATCAAAGTACTCTAATGAGTCGTAAACCGAAAGAAATATAAACAAGTGAACTTACTCAAATATAAGGTTGATCCACCAAAGAAGTCTCAAGATCAAGTGCAATGAAGCCTTTGATCCCAAAGGTACAAGCGTAGAGGAGTCACCGACAGATCCGGTACTTCCCCTTTCTTCTCCTCTACTCTACTCTTTATCTCTCAAGAATAGATCTAGAACTCTAATTAAGTTCTTTGATCTATCTCTCAACTTTCTACTAATCTCTCTCAACTTGATCTTAGCTCTTCTAATTAGAGAGGTATGGCTCTAGCTATGATCGAGTCGATTCTTGATGAATAATGATTTTCATGCCTAAGGCCAGAGGTAGGATCATCCTTATATAGTCGTGGCCGATGAATGCTGACCCTTGGATCAAACCGACCTTCAATAATGGTGTAGATACAACCTCAAAGTCAGTTTGAAACCGACCTAAGAAGATGAGGCTAACATGTGGGTCCCACCTGGCGGCCGGCCTAATCCTCTCTGGCGGCCGCCAGGCAATGGTGGGCCCATGTTGTCAGTATTCTCCTGGTGTCTTCTGGTGTCTTCTAGAATGTTTTAGTTCACTTTTTGGATCTAAATTCACCAGTGGTAAATCTTCTTATTATTTGGGGGGTTTTCTCTGAGTTTTCCGGCATTTACCTATCAAGTCCCTGAAAAGATATAAATCACCAAAACTTGTGGAACTGTGTTAGCAAAATACCTATTCTATGTTTTATATCCATTTTATAACCTTATTATATGTTTAGTTGACATATAAAAATAGAGCTTAAGAGGTGTCAACAGTGAGCACGCCGCCGACGAATGGCATCGCGTCGGTGCCCTTTTCCCGCGGCCGATGCTGGAGTGCCTGCAGTGGCGAGGCCTCCCCGGCTGGCGGCTCGGGTTCATTCCCATCGAAGACGGCATCTCTTTCTCGCATGGCGGCACTAGCGCCGGCGGTACCCGGGTAGGTCACACCGGCCTTGTTTCTGTCTCTATGTGAGTTCTTCTAAGGTTAGGGTTTCGATCCGATCCAGGATCGGTCATCTAATTCATTCTTTTTTGATTTGGTTTCTTTTCCATCCCCAACTGGATCTACGATCTGGCCAGGCTCGTGATACCATTGTCAAAAATTTGGGATCGACTAGGTGTAGATCTAGAGAGTGATTCTTTATGATTCATGATTAACAAAAGGTGGGTTCATCCTAGAAGACTCAGTACAATGAGGGAAAGAGAGAGAAGAGAGGTGGAGGTACTGACCGTGGTTAGAGACTCAAATGAAGTCGATGAAGGGCAGCACACGGGTAGCGGCGGTCAGTGTAGAGGTTGGGCAGAGGGGGCGACGTACGGGGACGATGTTGGCAGCTGGAGGAGCTTCCGTCGGTTTGCGGCTGTTCCCTCTCGATCGGTCCGGGGTTAGGATGGTGGGGCGGCGGTCGAAAGCGATGAACCTCGTACCTTGAGCCGTTGGCCCCCACCTCCTCTTTATAGGGCTGCGCGACAGGGGCCACCGGCCACATCTTGGGCTAGGTGTCCTATTAGGACACAGTCAATGGGCCCGTCTCAACTATTGGGTTGAGAGCGGTGAGAGATCAATTCTAACAGCCCCTACTAAACCATCATCGATCACTACGAGCGTCTTGCATCTTTTGTGGTAGGCAAAGGTCTTCATCACCCTAGCAAGGTCACGGTTAATGCCATGGTAATCGGGGTAGGCGCTGCCAGCCGCGGAAAATGTTTTTGGAAAAATAAAAAAGAAAAAGAAAAAAGCCCACCACATGGCTTGGATATGGGCCACAATTGGCTGGATCTGGATTGCGCCTCCACCAATCCATCAGTGCCAAGGACCCGCTTGGATCTCTGTTCTGCCACGACACCGAGAAGGAGAGAGAGGTCGACGTCCACCGCTTGGAGAGGGGCTAGGGGCAGTCGGCCTAGCTCTGCCTCCTGGTGGTGCGACTGGCCTAGATCCACTACTGGGTCATGCGGCCAACCTCGACCAGCCTCGATCCGCCGCCAGGTCGCGCCATGTCTTGCCACCTCGATCCGTCGCAGCCCCATTCCACCGCCATCACCCCGCCTAGATCCACAACCGGGTTGTGCGGGCTTCCTGGATCCACTTCTAGGTCGCCTCGCTGACGCTTGCGCCCGCACCGTCGCAGCCACCCAGGCCGCCGCCACTTGTGCTCGGTGGAGGAGAGGGTGGTGGCATTGAGGAGGAAAAGGAAGGGAGTGAGTAGGAAGAGGGACAGGTTGAGGGAAGGGAGGCTCTTGGCGTATCACGTAAATATGTGTCGTTGCGTGGTGGGGCAAGCAGGGCACCGCTTGGTTGCTGCTACTAAGTGGTAGAGAGAGAGAGAGAGAGAGAGAGAGAGAGAGAGGATTTGGGTTCTAGGATATTGGGAGCGGGATATTGGGCTGTCGGGGCCTATAGTTGGGCCTGCTTTTTCCGTGGTGGGTTTTTTAGGTGGCCAAGGGTTTTTATGTTGTCCGCATGAATCGTGTGACCTTGCATTAACCATGGCAATGTAGGCTAAAGGTTGTCACAGAAAATGTGACATCTCAAAGTTGAGGTCGTGTGTCATGGTGGCCAAGGCCTGCATGTGGATTCTTTGGTACCAGCAACAAGATCATGGTGCCCAAGGCCCAACTAGGTGCACGCACCCCAGGTATAGATTGCCTGGCCGATCAGGGGAGGTAGGCAGGCTCGTTAGCTGGAATGGTGCCTGGGCGGCTTAGGGTGGGGTTGGCGGTGTAGGGGGCGCGCGGTCGGGCCAACTCAAGGTGGGGGAATGTTGATATTTCTTACACGATCCCAATTAGGAAGGCGAAAGAAATATATATGGGATATCTATCTAATCATGTTAGCTTGGATATGGGATTAACCTCATGATCCAACAAAGCGGAGTTAGGCGGTGTTAGTAGTGGGATGTAAACTTAGCATCATTATCCATAGTGGAGTTAATCTCACCAGGATATGTACTCAAGGTATACCACTCATTTCTAGGCATTACCTATACACTAGTCTGTCACCCTAGCAATAACACTCAAAGAAATGCGGGGCATGGTATTCTTGATTGGCCTTGATAAAAGAATGAACATGATATCTGCAAGCGCACAGATAGAAATACCAATTGTAGCACTTCACCGGGAGTAATCCAGGTATCGTATTTATATTTTACCACAGGGAAGGGAGTCTATGGAAAAGTAGAGAGAAAAGGGATATCTAATGATTTAGATTGTGATTTAGTTATGAGATCCACCTTATAATATTGTAATGCAGAGTAGCCATATACATCTAACATTACTCAACAGGATAAGTCACAGGATAAAGATTATATAATTGATAAATACCCAAGTCTAAGATCATCATAAGCCACTAGTGTCATACGAGCTATTAACATGTTATAGAAAGAATAGAATGAATATTCCTAAGATACTCCTAATCTATATGTCAATGAATACTACAATTAGTGCAATACATTTAGCTATCATGGCAAGATTGGATTACTTCTACACATGGCAAGCATTACCAATAACAACCAAGGACGAAACTTGATCATTACCGTAATAATAAACTCGACTAGTCCTGCATTCGGAGGGTGGATTCCAAAGGACTCAACAGGACTGTCACTCCCGCGATCTACCACACGGCCCGGAATGTAGGGTGCAATTGCAGATAAACGTTGTATAAACACCACGTTTACACATTGCTTATCACCCACATAGTGATCATCTATATGGATGCTATACAATTCCATGCATAAAATATAAAGCAATCTTACTAAACTAAACATATAATCATAGCAAGCATAAACACATATCAATAAGAATATAATAATTATAAAGATCAAAGCCATAACAATTGTATTCTAAATATAAGAGTACTTACAGATTGAATACAAGAGAGAAGTCTCAAGAACAATGATCCTTGCTACTTCTTGACTATCAGGAACTCAAGATGAACTTGATCTTCAACTAGAACTAGCTATGTAGCTAACTACTTCTAGTATGAACTAGGGCTTAGGTCTAGACTTGGCTGGACTAGATAGGTATGAGTTGATGAATGAGTATGATAATGAAATTGTCATCGACCACGGGTCACCGGTCTTCTTATATAGTACTTGGCGATGAACGTCAACCCTTGGATCAAACCGACCTTCAGCAACGGTGTAGAAACAACCTCAATGTCGGTAGTAAACCGACCTAGAAAGGGGAGGCTGACAGGGTGACCCCACCTAGCGGCCGGCCTACATGGCACCGGGCGGCGCCAGGTGGAGTGCCACCTTGGCATCCCGTCTTTTTTGGTGTCCTCTGGTATCTTCTAGAATGTTTTAGTTCACTTTTCGGGTTGAGTTGCTTCACGGTTAAGTCTTGTCTTCATATGTCTTGTATATTCCGGAACTTTCTCCATTCTTCTCTGCAATTATCTATCAAGTCCCTGGAGAGTCACAGAATACCAAAACTCGTAGAATTATGTTAGTTAAACCCCTAGACTTATGTTTGTCTTTGACTTGAGCCCTTATTTCATGTTATTTAACTTGTAATATTATGCTATAACAGGTGTCAACAGGGAACCACGCTGGAGCTGGAGAAGATGGCAGTGGGAGGATGGTGGCTCGACGGTGACCGTATCCATGGTGGCGGCGGTGGGAGCAGGGTGGGTGAGGGGAAGAAGGGGCCCACTGAGGGCACTCTAGGGCACATCGTGCTCGGCGTGCCCTAGCACGCCCGATGGCGGGGGCAAAGTACGTGGCGGTAGGGTTGTGAGGTGGAAGAAGATCGAGTTGGGGAGGGAGGTAGGTCGCGTGGCTGAGAGGCTCATATTGGGTGGTCGGTGGGGTGCCGACATAATGGGTGGTCAGACCCTAGCACTCCCTGTGGGGGAATGCCCCCGGGGTACCCACGGCTCGTCTTTTCGGGACCGCGACCTCGCGGAGCTCGGCCCACGACACGGAGTGCGGGCCAAGGCATGGAGCCCGTGACCCGCATGACACCGCGAGGATATCCTGGAGATACTGATTCGACAGGATAGCCTCTGATCTCAAAAGATCATGTAAACATATCGAATCCTACTCAACCTCGTAGTTTCTATCTGTAACCCTACCACCCGGCTATATAAGGCGGGTAGGGACCTCCCTCAAACGTCGTCTCATTGTACAATCCCCAGCCAGATAAACAGAGCACATGACGTAGCCTTTTACGTCATGCCGACGGCCCGAACCTAGATACTTCGGGTGTCTTGTGTCTCTGACCACCGTCTAGATTTTGGTCTCGCGCACCTCTCCGGATGAATCTACCATCGTGGGACGCCCCTTGGTGGACTGGCGAGCATAAATCTTCGTCACTCTACGAGTGGGGCGCGATGGTGGACAGGAGGGCAATGGGGACACGTCGCGGCGCGGCATATGGCGGCGCCGCGGCGGGGGTTGGTGGCGGCGGCGAGGCAAATTGGGCCGAGGGCGACACGATGAAGCCACGGCAAGCGAGGTGAGGGGTAATTTCTGCCGCAGTTTTTTGGGCGAAGTATCGAGTGATCTGGGCAGGGCTGGGAAGCGGTGTCCGGATGGACCGATCGATGCCCTGCACAGAGAGCAGTGTCGTTTTTACACCGCTCTTGATAATGTTTTAGTGCTAGCTATGTCGCTGCTTATTACCGATTGCATTAATACCAATATGTTTTCTTTTTGTTCGAACTTGTTTAACCATGTACTATCTTAAATTCGATCATGCTCAAATATATTATTTGTATGTGTTTATACTTATATATTGCTATTTTTTGAATAATTATGGATATGATATTGTTGTGCTGAAATTAGGTTCCACACTAACCCATTTCAAAACAAATGGATTAAGATACATAGGCATCAAACAAGAACTAATATAATAAACCATAAGTTCTACTAGTGGACAGGGTTTTCAATTTCGGCCGAAACATTCCGGAATTTCCGAAATTTCGGGTTTCTCGATGGGTACCGAAAGAAATCCTCTACCGGTAAAAAAAAATTCGTGTGAATTCGTCTTCCACCCTCAAATAGTGTCAAGATGGCCCAAAATCGACTTTCCCGTCGGCCCACCATATATATAGCCCTAGAAGACCCTAAAATCACACCCAAAATCCACATTCTATCCCCTGTCTCCGACTCTCCTCTGTTGGCGGCGGCGGCTCCCGCGGTGCACTACGCTGCCGCGACCCGTGAGCCCAGTGTAGCCCGATAGAAATGTGGAATCATGTCATGTTTTTTCATGTATTTGTGGTGTATGATCAACCATAGAGAGTTTATAGCGAAATCATGTCAGAATTTTTTTAAAATTTTTTGAATTTAATTTGAATTTGAGCCGAAATTTCCGGAATTTCGGGAATTTCCCTTTTCTCAGTGGGTTGCGGAATTTTTTTGTTTCCGAAATTGAAAACACAGCTAGTGGAGCCGTGTAACTATATAGAGCTGCCCTATATATTGGTGCACCCGCAGCGTCCTTCTCTGTCCCCTCCCACTTGCTACCAGCAGCTTTCCATCCGTAGCGGAAATGCTTGTAGCACCTCGTCATTAATTAGGTGAATTGTTGCATAGCAAATGTCGACGATAGAGTCTTGTCGTGGCGCGGTTCTACCTGCTTCTTCCAGCGGCGGCGGCGGCGACGACAAAGGGCGGCGCCCGGCTGTTCCCCGCGCCTCTTCTGCAGTAAGACGTTCCTGAAGTCGCAGGCGCTGGGCGGGCACCAGAACGCGCGCACAAGAAGGGAGCGCGAGGTCGGCAGCTTGGATCCCTACGCGCCCGGGATCGAGCTCGAGGCCAGCGCAGCCGGCGGCGGCAGCTTGGGCCCCTACGCCGACGGGATCGAGCTCGAGGCCCGCGCAGCCGGAGGCCGCGCGATCGCCGCGACGTCGTCAACTCGTGCCAGCCACCCCGCACTGCGGTAGCGCGGTCGCAGATGGCTACTGCAGGTCAGGGGAGGTGCGGCACTGGGCTGTTGCTGCCGCGGCGTTGCGCTCGGAAATGGTGAAAAGGTGGAGCGGTCATGCGCCGCCGGCGACCGTGCGCTGCGTGCCGGATCTACTGGACTGCTGCGGCAACAACATGCTGATCGATATCGAGGTGCTCAACTGGACCAGGTGCACAGAGGAGTCCTCCAACTCCAAGGGGACGACGGAAGAGCTCGACCTCGAGCTGAGGCTGTAGCCCGACATCGACGACGACGATGAGATTTTTTTTTAGAGGGGGCGGTAAAAGCTTTGCCGCGATTTCTATTAGACGAAAAAAAAAGAAAAAGGCAAGTGCCAGCCCAGTTTTTTGACTGGAAACCAGGCCAGAAAAACCATACAATTGTGGAGGGTACCCTACTCCGACCGCACACCTAGGTACCAAATCAACTCAACTCGCGCCAAGCGCCCACTCGACTCAACTTAGGGGAGATTCCCCCCTACCACTTGATACAACAATACCACTCGGATGGGAGAAAATCAACAAGAAGATCCGCTCGGTTGGATTGGGTCATCAACACGAGCCTCCATCCACAACGACCGGTCGGATTGGGACATCGACACAACACCGCCGCTCGGTCGGATTGGGACATCGACATGAGCCACCACACAAAAGGCACCAAGAAAAAAGAAAGCAAACGCACACAACCCTACACCACCACCACCTGGGAGAGGAGTCGAAAGCAAGCCGTCGAAGCTGCGCCGTCGTCACCAACGTTGAAGCCGCAGCCCGCTGCAAGCCCGAGCAGCTACCTGGAACTCCTCCACCACGGGACTATCACCCTCAAGCTGCACACCCACAACCGTCGATCCCCCAGCTCCAGCAAAGCGACAGCAAAATCCCGTTGCGGCACAATGGAAATCACTGATCCCGGCTACTCTGCGTGGGGGCCTCGCCTCACCCATCGCCTCACTCCACTACCCAGGACTCAGATATCTGAAGCCGCTTCAAGAGCATCACTTCCGCCCCGCCGGCACCGAGATCACCACCACCATGCGCACCAGCCCAAGACCTCCAGCACCCATGGGTCCTCAGCACCTCCCTGCCAACACGGACCAAGTGCACCACCACAGCCGCACCGCACAGGCAACTCCACCAGCCGACCACCACCCCGAGCACAAACCAAGATGGGTCTCCAAATGCGGCGCCTTCAAGGAGGGCACGACGCCAGTGACGCCGTCGTCGCACGTCCATAAAGGACTGGGTTTTCACCCTGAGAACCCACGCTGCGAGGACATGGCAGCCATCAATGGTACCCCAAGCGGGGGGAACGACGACCCAAGGCCGCCGCCACCATTACCACCGATCAAGCGGCAGTGAAGGCTTTCGCCCGGCCGAACCATGCCTGCCGCTCTCGGTCAAACCCGGAGCACACTCCCCGCCAACCGCACAACGCCTTCACCGGAAAAAAGCCCTGCACCGCCCGAAGCACCACCTCGGCGCCACCGACAAGCACCAGCCAGCCCCCCACCCCACCACCATGGTGACGCAGTACCAGAACGTCGTCGAGAAGAGGGGAAGTACCGGCCATCAAGTCGCACACCGGTCGCCCATACGAAGAAGCGCCTCCGGCTCCACCAAATCCCGGCCACCATGGCCCGGAAACCGGCAGAAACAGAGGCTCCCGGCCACAGCCACCACCGTCGTGACCGCGCCGGCCGTGCCCTCCTCCTCTGCACCAACTCCGGCCACCACCACCGCCTACCATTCGCGCTGGCGCCGCCCGGAGCAGTCCGCGCCCGGCCCGCAAACCGCCGCCGCCGCCCGACCGGTCGCCGTGCCCACGCACTATGACAGCGGGCACCGGCCGCCGGAACGGCCAGGTCGCCGCCGCCGCCGCGTCTTCAAATCCACCGCCGCCGCTGGAGCCCCACACCTCGCCCGCCACATACCGCACGTCCCGCCGCGCAGGCCCGGATCGGCCGGGCGGCGCCGGATCTGGGGGGCTGAGCCTCCGCCGCCGCTAGGAGCCCCGCCGGCGAGGAGGCGCCCAGAGCCAGAACGGCTGCGCCCGCCCAATCCGCCCGAGGAGAGGGAAGAGAGCCCCGCCGCCGCCTTCCTCGCGGGCCGCGCGAGCGAGGCCCGCCTGGCGGGCGGCGCGCGGGAGAAGCGCCGAGGTCCGGGGGCGGCGGCTAGGGTTTCCGCTCGGGTCGCCACGCTGGGGCGACGCGAGCGGGTGCGGCTAGTTCTAAACTTTTTCATGACGACGATGAGATCGAGTGCCTACTTGTGTATAGCTGCTCGGTAATCCTCCATCGTCTCTCAATTGTCTTGTCGTTACCCACCGTTTCGTCAGTCCTGTAACCCTGTTGTTTTCTTGCCTACTGTTGCATGATATATGGTTGTACCGGCCGTATGGTTTCTTGATACTGCATACTATTAATAATCCATTAATCTGCATTAATACTTCCTCCGTACTGTTAAAAGAAGTCATTTAGGATAGCGTCACGGTCTCCAAAACATAACTTTGACTTCTTATTATTATAAAAATATTTATGAAAATGTGTTAAATATATACTTTTATGAAAGTATTTTTAAGAAAAATCTATTCATATAATTTTCAAATTTATAAACTCACCAACTTAAAAATTATTAATAATTTATATTCTCAATATTTGACTAAAAATCTGTGGAAAACGACTTTCTTTACCGGTACAGAAGGAGTAATACTTTAACATATGCTGATGTCCTCCGATCCATCTAGCAAGCAAACGTCCGTCTCTCTCTCTCTGGCTATGGCTGCTAGTCCTAGCTACTGCTTTGTGTGGCGACAGAGCACATCATGTTCGCCAACCTCAGTTACTAGATAGTATTAATGAACTAACTATCCAATTAGGGTACCCGGTATTCTTTCTCTATTCCAAATTATAATTAAATCATTTTGACTTCCAAATTATAATTGATTTTGACTTCCAAATTATAAATCATTTTGACCTCCTTCAATATTTCTATATTTCTAGATGTAATTTAGGTATATGTAGATGTATAGCATCAAAAAGTTAAATGACTTATAATTTTGAATGAAGGAAACAGTAAGGATATGTCACATTTAGCCAAATTTCATCCCCACGTTTTATAAACAACAGGCCAATCATATCCTTTCTTTTTTCATCAATTCCGTGTGGGGGGATGGGATTCCCCACTGACTTTATTATTTGAATAAAATCTTGTTCCCTCTCAGTAGGAACAAGATGAAGGGCGACAAACAATTTTTCTGTTGCCAACCATACCCATATAGTAGCACTACTATACCAACAACAACTGATGTACTTCTACTCGTGGCCCCTTTAGTACAGATTATGTGTGCTTCAGCTCCAAATAGCAAGTACATTGCACAGATACTTTTTCTCTCCTACCTTCCTCTCACACTACTATAGATTCGTACATCACTGTCGGGCTCAACACCCATACCGACGGAAAATATACTGGCAGAACCAAAGCGTTAGTGATGTGGGGTTCCATTCACTGACGGGTCAAAACATCGACGGTGATTTGAGGAGAGAGTGCTAGTTCACTATCCAACCGACAGCGCACTATGATAGAACACCGCCGGTGCTTTTTCGACCGGCAGCATTTCTGATCCAAGCAATGTCGGTTCCTAAGTTAAACGGCAGCGTTGATGTCCGTCGGGCTACAAAGAACCGACAAAAAGTGAGGGAAATAACACTATCGGGTTACATTGTGCCAACAGTATAGCGAAGAGACAACAATGTCGGTTTATTGTAGACCCGACAAAGATCATTCTTTTAACAATGTTGGTTGACTTTTAACCCGATAGTGTTATTGCGATTGACACTTGTCGGTTGGTTAATGCAGCCCGGCAGTCTTTGTTTCTTCGTCATCTATGATGGTTTATAATTCAAACCGATAGTGTTTGTTGTAGTAACACCGCCGGTTTTGTTAAGTAATTCACCATCGGGCCCATGCTAACTAGCGTTTTAGTTTTAATTTTTTTTAAAATTTTAAATTTATTCGTGGAATTCAGTTCTTTTTAAATCCCTTAACGCATCTACATTAATATTGTCGAATCATTATAGGATTTAATGGTGACATACAACAAACTCCAACTAATGTTCTATGAAACTAAGCTTGCATCAACTTCGAAATAAGAAAAACAATGACCATAGAAAAAAAAATGACATCTTTCCAAGACCAAGGAGCAATTCTCGCAATCTTCATATCTATGTGGGGGTGCCTTCTCTTCAATCTCTAGGGCCGGTTAGTTTGCATCGAGTAGGCGATGAAAGCTTCACCTTCAATGTTGTATTTTTTACAGAACAATTATGAGGGTAGCCTTTGACTTGAGCATAGCAATCTTCCTAGGTTAGATAGATCTCGACACGCGACCAACAAACACTACGTACCATGCCATTGTTGCCTATACATGTAACCAAATTAGGATGATAATGCTCTGTCATTCAGAAATATTGTACAGTAAGCAAAGACTTATATTTAAACATCTATACTGGATTTCAAACACTATTAACTCATCAATCACAAATTGAGCACTAGTATGTCATCAATCATGTTGTAAATGACCATAATGTTTTAAGCTCTTTTGTTACTTCGGATCCGGAACTGTTTGAAAGCAAAATCAAAATATAAAAGGAAAATAACAGGGCAATTATCAACCCGAGCATTTCAACAAACGCCTCAAGCGAAGTGACCAACGCACTCACCGAAGCTTACAGGCGGTCCAAGGCGGTCCGCGCCTCCTATCTTGTCTCGGCAAAGGTGAGATGCAAAAGCGTCGAAGGGAAGACGAGGATGGGGTGGTGCTCCAGCCGATTAGGAGGACGAGGTTGCGGCGCAGTGCGGGGTCGGGCGGTGAAGACGAGGATGGCGTGATGCTGCGGATGGTGGTGAGGTGTGTCAGCGGTCCTCCATCGGCGTGTGTTGGCATTTCTTAGCGCAATCACTAGAAACCGGTTAAAAACCCGTCTCTAACACTACTACAGATTCGTTCATCACTACCGCCGGTATCACTGCCGAAATTGAGTTCACCGGCAGCGATGAACCGTGCCCGGTAGTGATGAACCGTCCAGGCGCAGGACAAACTAGAACCTCCACGGACTCGACCAATACCGGCAGTGAAGATTTATATCTCTACCGGTTTGAATTATTCTCCGGCAGTGGTCTTGATGGACACAGATCACTCGCGGGTTTGAATTAGAACCGATAGCGATTTGACGATTGACACAACCGGGTTGATTGGAACCGATAGCAATTTGGGAGGGGAAGCAAAGGAACAAAAAATAAAAATCAGAAACAGAAAATTAACACGCATCGATTAACAAACGACCGATCCATTAACAAACGACACAAACCAAATTAAACTGTCATAGAAACAACTGATACAATAAATTAACATAAAAAGAAAGCGGCTGGCCTAATTAAGTCGCCTTCTTGGCCTTCTTCTTGGCCTTCTTGGCCTTCTTCCTGGCGGCCGACTCCATCTCCTCCAGCTTTGGCCGGTATCCCCTCGGCGAGGTTATCGGCCAAGTACTCGATCCGGAGGGCGATGATGGACTTCTCCTCCAAGTGGTGATTCACCGCTGGCGGCCAACTTGGTCGGCCAGTCTGTTGAGCTTGTTGTGGGCGGCGCCGAGGCGATGCAGATGGACTTCTCCCGCCCGGTCGGCAGCCATGTCGATCGTCGGCGGCGCGCACCGACCCGGCCGGGCCATCTTGGAAAACGGGGTAGAGAGGGGAGTGTGTTTGGAGAGCGGAGTGTTGGAGAGAGGACCGAGACGAGGGGTTATGTACGTATAAATAGGACTCACCGCGGTTTCTAAGACGAGGAACAGTTTGAACACAAATGATAGAAAATTAAGATTGACACGCATCATAATAAATAATAAACCGATTCAAGGAAACAAGAGAACCCAAATTAACGAAAGATAAAGAAATTGCCATGCAAATGATTAACCAACAACCGAACCATTAGCAAATTAACCACACGTATCATTGTATCTTACACATCCACACGGATCAGACAACAGAAATTAACATAAACAAATAAAAGAAGAGAACCTAGGCCGCCTTCTTGGCCTTCTTGGCCGCGCGTTTGGCCGGCTTCCTAGCGGCCGCCTTCCTGGCCTCCTCCTCCAGTTTGGCCGGTATCCCCTCGGCGAGGGTATCAGCCAGAGAGTCGATCTAGAGGGCGTAGAAGTTGGCCCTCTCCTCGAGGGGCAGGTTCACCTTTGGCGAGCCAACGTCGTCGGCCGGCCGCCATTCAGCTTGGTGAGGGCGGCGCGGAGGCGCTCCACAAATAACTTCATCTCCTCCCGGTGGCGGCCATGTCGACGATCGTGGGCGGCGAGTCCGGCTTTCCTGTGTGAGGGGCACGAAAGAGAAGTTAGTGTTGGATAACGGGAGGGGGAGGGCAGGGTATAAATGTGGCGTTTCCAAAAGATGGTTCCTCGGAAAAACGTAAATCGGCGACCACACTGCGCCCGATGGGCCGTCTCCTCGGCACTCAACGGCGATCGTATTTTCCAAAGCACAACCGATTTAATTGTTTGTTTTTGACAAATTTTACATTGAACAAGTTAAGATTCAAATCAAATTTAAGCGCTATTTAATTGTAATCGCTCTTTGAACTGAAACGAAAAGTTCGGGACGTAGGAGCAACCCACAAAGAATAATATATATATATAATTTTTATTTTATTAATATATATATATATATATAACAGAACATATAATAAAAATGATAAAAAACAAAAAAAAAGAGGAAGGCCGCCGGCCTAGTCCTCGTCCTCCTCCTCCTCCTCCGCGCTGGCGTCGTCCTTCTTGGCCAAGGCCTCGAGGACGATCCCGGCCAACTGCTCCACCATGGGGGCGTAGTGGTTCATCTTCTCTTCCAGGGGTGGATCCACCCTTGGAAGAAGACCATGGCCGTCCGCCAGCTCCTTCAGCTTCTTGAAGGCAGGACGGAGACGATCGAGGGTGAAATCCCTCTCGATCATGTCCTGCATGCGGCGGCGATCAGCAAGGTCATCGGCCGCAGCCTCTAGCCGGGTGGCCAGAAGGTCCATGCGGCGGTCCCGCTTAGGAGAGGGCGGGACGTAGTCCGAGTCGGAGTCGGAGTCGGAGCCGGGGTCGGCCGCCGGCGCCTCCACCACCGGTTCCTTGCCCTTGTCCTCCGCCGCCTCCATCTCCTCCCTGGTGCGCTTGTTGGATCCTGAGCCTGAGGCAGCTATGGCGCTAATGAATGCAAAGGGAATGTGGCTGGATTAGTGAACTGGAAAGGATGAACGCCATGATCAGAGTGTGTGCTTAAATAGTGATTTAGCCGACTGCTCCACTTCCCCACGATCGAACGCGGCGTCAACCCAACCGCTTGGAATTCCCACGATCGCCGGTTGGAATTCGCACGATCTCTCTGCTGGCACTGCGTTTCCCGCGACATACGGTTGCGCTTCGAATTCCTGGGCTGCGTTTCCAATGGCGCGCGGACGACAACAGAGTCTCCACCTTCATTGATCACTGTCGGGCCCACACATGGATCGGCAGTGATTAACAAATCTGTAAAAAATCGATTTATTGAAATCATTAATTTTATCTCAGCGTTAATGCATTGAGATTTCAACTAACCCCATTCGCCTGCCACGTACACTCCGTATTATAAATTTTCATTTTAGTAGTACGTATATAGGCTGCCGTGTAGGTCATGGCCTGTGATACGTCACGGCTGCAGCCTTGAGAATCGTGTTGCTCTAGTCTTCACTACCGGTTCCGCTTAATTAAACCGACGCGGTCTCTCGCTTCCCATGAGAAAAGGCCGAGCACCCCGCTATCGCGTCGACGGGTTATATCAATGTCGAGAATAACACCGCCGGGTGCACTTTCAAGACCGCAGGTGATCACATATATCACTTTGCCGGTGTACCACTACGCGGCGGTGTTATGGAGTATCACCGCCCGGTTAAAACTAAGAACCGCATATTTTTGCATTGTCAACGGGCGAACAGTACGCCCTGACGGCCTGACCCTGCACCATTGCAGGAAGGAGCACTGTTGCCTCGTTCTCCGTACCACGGCCACGGTGCTTGGTTTATGCCGGTGCCAATTATCCGGCAGTGAACTTCCATATCACTGCCGAGGTGCCAATTGAAACCGGCAGTGATCAGTCATTACCACGGCATCTGGCCTATAAAAACGGCTAGTGCGGCCCTTAGGTTTGCAATTCAGTTCTCTTCGTCCTCTTTCTTCATACTCTTGATTCAGTTGTCTGTTCTTCTTCCTCGATCTTCTTTGCTACTCTCCACTCTCCATACATATCTATGGCCTCTCTATGGGAGAAAGCCCTCCAAGTACAGATATCGTTCTTATGCATCTTTGGCCACCAAAATGGTTCACACACAAGAGGTGCTACAAGAGTCTTACTGAAGATTGAGCAGCGTCGAAGGTTAGAACAGCTGTGAGGTTCACAGAGCCATCCGGTTATGTGTGCTTGAGGGGCTGGACAGCTGGATTTATATGTCCATATGAGAGACATGGCATTCTCCGGATAAGATCATAGCGATTTATAAAAATCTGCTTCAATGAAAATCTCCTTTGGTGATCAAAGGAGATTTTCATAGATTAACATGATCTTCTCTTGCGAATGCCTATGCATGCTGTCATTGGACGAAACCACAGCTTGGATGAGCAAAGATAATCTGTAGGGCATCCTTGTTGTGGATTCAATGTAAATCCAGAGTTATGCCCTCCTTGTAAGATCGAGCACAAGAAACCTCACAGAGCACCGATGGGACCTCAACGGGCACCGATGGGCCTTCAAAATCCCATCGGAATTTCTACGCGACGACACCGAGTAATTACAAGTTGAACTGGGATTATACATACTTCACAAAAGCATTACAATTAATTGATTACAATTGACACGGTACAATAATCAAAGTGTACAAACACATTAAGAAATAACTACCTCAAAAACACCCTTCTAGCACCTATGCCCGAGGTGGTTACAATGCTATCCGTAATGCTTACACGAGTTAAGGCGGATAGGAGACCTCTGTGAAGAACCAATGTCTCTCCGTGTCGGCAAAGGCCTGACAGGAGACGGGGCTCATCACCGTGCGAGGAGCACAAGAATGCATGTTGGCTCCTGCTTTCCGTCTTGATCCGGCAGTCCATGCAACAATGGCGTTGCACGAACATCACACCCAGCTTCTGTAAGCAACGTTGTAGCTTAATCTTCAAAAACACCCTTCTAGTACCTGTTGTATACACTGTCTACCCATGATAAAATGTTTATGTGGAGGGCTTTCTCCCAAATAGAGGCCATATATGTGGATAGGAGAATTGGCAAATAACAAGAGGTCGTAGGCGCACGGTTCGCCATACATGGCTCTCTCTGCGCGGGGCTGTTTTTATAGGTGGTGGTAGGTGGGAATGAGCGGTGGTAGGTGGCAACAGTGTGATCTTATCACCGTGAGCGGTGGTAGGTGGCAACAGTGTGATCTTATCACCGTGAGCGGTGGTACCGTGTGGCAGGTGGCAACAGTGTCTGATCACTGTCGGGTCAGCCGACGTTTATACCCGGCAGTGAACCTTATAATGTAACACTGCCGGGCTACTGTTAAACCGGCAGTGATTAACTATAGAAATGGGCGCGCGAGGTGAAAATTTCACGAGTCATTTGAACCCCGCGCCATTCGTTCCAGCCTCGACGATATATAATAGCTGGCGCGGCGAGCTGAAATTTTCCCAGGTCATTTCAACCCCGCGCCCCAATCGTTCCCCACCAGCGTCGCCGACGGAGCACCACCACCACACACGCCGCAGTCGTCCGTCGCCCCCTACAGCGCTCCCTCCATTCTCTTCTTCTCCGACGTCCCCAACGCCGCGCCGGCGTCCTGCGCCCTTCCATGGTGAGAACAAATTAGCCATTTAGTTCCTCGAGATTTTGCCTATGAGAATGAGGTCTAATTCGCCATTGTTCTCGCCTCGCCTCGCCCGCTTGTTCTTCGTCCACGTCGACGGGGGACCGCCGCTACACCGCACCACCGTCTGCAGCCTCCCACCGTCCCCGTCTACGCCCGACACCGTACCTGCCGCGATCTCGAGCTCGATTCCGCCGGAAGAACGCCCCGTCCGCGCCCTCTGCTTCCTTCTAGGACGCCTGCGTCTCGCACCGCCGAGACAAGACAGGAGCGCGCGGACCGCACGGAAGCTCGGTGAGTGTGTCGGTCACTGCCTTTGAGTTGTTCGTTGAAATGCCCGTGTTGATAAATCCATCCTGCTATTTCCTTTTTCTATTTAGATTTTGCTTTCAAACAGTTCAGGATCCTTATATAGTGGCAAACGTATTTTAATTGGTCTATGGTGAACAAATTAGATTTAAACATTGTGGTCATTTACATCAATGATTGAAGACATTCTAATGCTCGAAGTGTGATTGAAATGAGATAATGTTGAAATTCATGAGTTTCGTGGTGTTCAAAATCTTGTTGTACAACATTTCTGAATGACATAGCATTAACATCCTATTTTGGTTGCATGTATAGGCAAACCATGGTGTGGTATGTAGTGCATGTTGGTCAAGTGCCAGGGATCTATCGAACCTGGGAAGATTGCTCTGCTCAAGTCTCTGGCTACCCTGGTAATTGTTACAAAAAAGACAAGACTAAAGCTGAAGCTTTCAGGGCCTACTATGGTGAAAACTTTCACTATCAACCAGCACTGGAGATCGATGAGAAGCCTCTCTCCATAGATATGAAGATTAGGAGAATTGCGACTTGGCCTATGAAAGATGTCTTGATTTTAGTTATGTCCATTGTGATTGTTTTTCTTATTTGGAAGTTGATGTCCTAGGCTGAATTCTAGAACATTAGGTGGAGTTAGTTGTATGTAACCTTTGAACCATGTAATATTTTGTCGATTTTAATGTATATATGATGCTTTTATGGGTTGAAAAATAGCTGATTTTGACGAATAAATTCAAAAATTTAAAAATTTAAAACAAAAACGCCGGGTGGCATGGGCCCGACAGTGAATGAAAAACAAACCGGTAGTGTAACTATACCAAACACTATCGGTTTGAATTACAAACCATCTTCTATGACGAAAAACATCACCGCCGGCCGCATTAACCAACCGATAGTCTCCACTCCAATAACGCCGCCGGGTTGAAATCACCCGACGGTGTTCACGTAAAGTTCACCGACGGGTCCAAAGTAAAACGACATTGTTAGCTCTTCGATACACCGTCGGCTCAATCTAACCCGATAGTGTTATCCTTACAGCTTACGTCGGTTCGTTAAAGCCCGACGGTGCTCTCAATATCAACTCTACCGGCCGACTTACGAACCCGCGGTGCTTGGATCAAAAATGCTGCCGGTCCGTGGAACACCCGACGGTGTTCGGTGACGATCTTATTTGCGGTTCGATATCAAACCGGCAGTCTCTCCTCGCATCACCGCCGGTGTTTTGACCCGGTAGTGTTTCAACCCAACATCATTACCGCTATGGTTACGCCGCTCGGTTTTCGGTGAAGGGGGTTGGAGCCCTAAGCAGGTGATGGACAATTCAGTAGTAGTGTAATAAACGGTGCCAGAAATGTGTCGTTGATATCCTAGAGTGAAACCACCTTGTCGGTGATCACACTAGAGACTTCAACGGTGATAGACCATGCCATAATAGATTTTCATCCGCAAGCGCACGGATCTATCATTGTAGCATTTCACCCGGAAGTATTCAGGGTATCGTTATTTATACTTTCCCAAAGGAAGGCATGTATGTGAGAAGCTAGCATGGCATCCGGGAAATATAAGAATATACTTGCGTGTTGACCAACTTTTCATATAGGGGTAAACATATCGATTTTTAGGATAGTGTGACACACACTCACACGTATACCTCAAGAAGGATAAAGAAAATAGAATTAAATAAAAGAATATCCTATGGAGCATGTTAATGTTTCTAGTCTTGGCCAGGACAAATGAATATAGTTAGTATCACAAAATACACATGATATAAGAATGGTTATGTCAAGGTTAACAGGGAGACCACTATGTCCAATGGGACATAATGGAGGCTTTACGAACTCCTACACGGCGATACACACGTGGGTTGATTACAAGGACGGACAAGGCTTGTCACGACCTAGCCGCCTACCCCCTCAATCATGGCATGGTGTCATATTCGAAGATTATCAGGAATCCGGGCACCACGCCGCATGCATGACAACTCTTATGTCCCCCCAAGATCCCCACACTATGGATGGACGGACTAGAACATAAGCAAACCTGAAGGAACGACGAACCGTTAACCCATGGATTATCAATCTAGCATTGTGATATGTGAAGAACAAATATGAAGATGTTAGGATCAAAACACTCAAACTATATGCTAGTTCATCTATCGAGATTATAACATGATCATGACTATAGCTCTAATTCAAATGTTAGGCTAAGATAATAGAATAGGAACTTGTAGTAAGAAGAATTCTCCATAAAGTAAATATATTACCGAAAGCTTTTCTTCTTATGAGATAAGCCCTCCTTGTAGCTTCTACTCCAAATGCTAACCAAAGAAGAAGAAGAAGAAGAAGTGTGGACTAGCTAGAGGTAGGAGAGTGGAGAGTGAGGTAGTGAGTGAGGTAGAGCTCCTTGAGAGTGGTCTCAGGTGAGAGAGGAGAGAGGGAGGCCTACTTATACATGGAGGAGCGGGGGCTAAGTGCTAAACCTACACCGAAACCGACCATGTTCTAGCGTCCATGTTCACTGAACCAGCGACCGATAGACCACATCGCCCTCTGGGTCATTGATTGAACCGCCACGCGCAGGATGGGCCTGAACCGCCTTTCACCTGGCACGTGCGCGCCAGGTCGTGCTCGGTTCGGGTCGGGCCATGGTCGTCGCGCGTCTTTGGGCTACGGAAGATGCTGGGTGTTGGTTACTCGGTCTAGTTTGCATTGTGTGGGCCTTTTCTCACTTGGGTTGGATGTCTTCTAAAGTACGCTTTCCAGGGAGGCGCCTTTTAGTACAATTTCCACTTGTTTTTATATAAATCCCACAAAATAATTATTTTGGTACTACAAGTGGAAATATGTCAATAATAAATGTATATGAGCATAGAAAGGTTTAGTTTCACCCCTAAAAGGTAGAATGTTGATGGTAAAAATATGGTGTTAACGACCGTCAACAGCGTGGAGGAAGTCCAAGCGGGTGAGGCGAGGCTTGGATAGCAGTGAATTAGTTCGCATTGTCATAGGTAAAAACTCAAACTCCTAAAGGGATAATTAGTTATCACCGGGTTAGGGGCGGAGGACGCCCGGCGTGGTGTTGGGGATGTCGGAGTGGTGGAGCGTAGCGTGTGGCGTAACGCCATCAAGCCTCGATTCTGGCGGGCGTGGAAGCACCGGGGATGCTTGAACGGACAGCCCCGGCGGCGGCATAGGGGACGACGGATGGCGACGTGGGATTTAGTGGTGCTCCGTCGGCGGCCGGGTACTCTTTCGGCGGTGGGGAACGAATGGCGGAGGGTTAGTCATTTGAACCCTTTGCCATTCCTAGGCGTAGTTACACCCATATGTATATCTCAAGATTTGTGGTATATATGACCGAACGAAGTGCATGTGGATGAAGTATATGATCATACTAGACCATCTATGGTGGTATATATGTTAAGTATGCATTCATACGTTGAGTATATGGATATACTTTTTTATATACAGCAAAGTGGCATTTTATGTAATATATTAAAAATATAGGTTCCTTCAAAATTTTTTCGTGTAGTAAGATCTAGAGTATCTTAATATGAGTATCTAAACATACTCAAACCAATAAACAAGTATGAACACATACACAATGTGATTTTTTGAATATATATAAGCAAGGCTAGTTTCGGCGTGGTGGGAAACGAATGGCGGATGTTGAAATAGCCTCAAAAAATTTCACCCCACGCCTATTCACTGTCGGTTACCAAATGCAACCGACAGTGCTAAAGCAATGCTGCCACGTCATGTTTGATTATGTACCTCTGTGAAGGATGTGTAATCCTACTAAGTAGAAATGGCTTCAATTTTTTTTGCAATCCTGTACACCCAAATAATGACGCTACACAAGATCTTAGGTTTTTCTAATAAATATTTCTATTACTATGTTTTTCTTCATGCTAAACGGGGCAAAAGATGGCTAATTACACCATGGAAACACAAGAATTTTACATCAGCCTCCACAGTGATTTGCCTCCTAGGGAAGATGAGACCCTATGAAAAGTTTAGTAGCATTCCAGATATTTTCGTGGGTACGGTTAGTTCAACCTATAATTATTCGGCGGCTGCACGTAGAAATCCAATTAAACTCGGAAAAGTACCAAACCAACCCCAAAAAAAAACTCAAACTTCCTAGTTTCTTCACTCTTTGCATGTGCAAGATTGAGAAAAAGTTTGAGACCACTACGACACCATAATCCATATGAATCACATGGAGCACAAGAACATACGTGTGTAGTCATGGTGCGATGAAATGGATCATGTACCTCTGTGAAGGATGTGTTATCCTACTAGGTCGAAATGGCTTTAATTTTTTCTTGCAGTCATGTACACCTAAATTATTACCCCACACAAGATCTTAGGTTTTTCTAATAAATATTGCTATTACTATATTTTACTTCGTGCTAAATGGGGCAAGAGATGGTTAATTATACCACGGAAACACAAGAATACATCAACCTCCATAGTGATTTGCCTCCAAGGGCACATGAGACCGTATGGAAAAGTTTAGCAGCATTCCGACTCTTTTCTTAGGTACGCTCACTACGACCTATAATTATTTGGCGGCGGCGCACAGAAATTCAATTAAACTCGGAAAAGTACCAAACCAACTTCCGAAAAAACTCAAACTTCTTGGTTGCTTCACCCTTTGCAAGTGCAAGACTAAGAAAAAGTTTGAGATCACTACGACACCGGAATACGTATGAACCACATGGAGCACAAGAACCCATGTGTATAGTCATGGTTCGATGAAATGGATCATGTACCTATGTGAAGGATGTGTAATCCTACTAGATAGAAATGGCTTTAATTTGTTTTGCAGTCATGTACACCTAAATTATGACCCCACACAAGATCTTAGGTTTTTCTAATAAATATTGTTGAATTACCCCTGATCGAGGTAACTCCCGTGGCCAAAGACTCTCTCGCGAAGAGGTGAGTCGGAGACTCTTGGCGAAGCTAGAATAGTGGTGTATTGTATTGATTCTCCAGTCAGCCTTACATTACCATGTACGGGGTATTTATAGTCGCCCGTAGGCTTTTATATCCCTGAAGTGCCCCTCTACCTTCTCGGCATCTTGGAATATGCTGCCGGCGCCTAGGGGTACTTACGTCCTTTCCTGGCTTCTGGGCCAACCACTCTACGAGGGGTCCACCAGGCCACCTGTATCCACCATGTTCCTGCAAGCATAAGTGAATCACCAAGGCTACGTGTCTTCGGGCCGAAGTCATATTCGGGCCCGAGGTTGTCATCGCGATCCGAATACGCTTCTGGATGATCGGCCGGCGCGTTACGAACACCGAGTTCGGCTTGGATGATACTCTCGGGATCCGAATATGCACTTCGGAATACGAACAAAGACTTCGGTCCGGCCTCGGACGCCACTGCTTAGGCCGTTTGCTCCGAGCCAATGATCATATCTTCGGGTTCTGAAATCATAGTTCGGGACTCTAGCTTATCGAGCGATCTGGGCGGTGGTTTCTGGGCTGTTGTCCCGAAGTCAGTATTCGGGCCCCGAATATTAACTTCGGGGCAACAGCCCCGAATTTGCCCTTTTAAGCAAATCCCGCTTGCTTCTTTCTGCGAGAAGGGGTGAGCATCCTCGGGCTCTATTCCAATAGTATCCCCTCGAGATTAGTCCGAAGGACTCGTATCTCTCCTTCGGGCTGATCCCGACATGTGTCAAAATGAGCCCCGAAAGAACTCCCCTTATCGCGAAGAAGTTGCGGGCGACTTTGCTGGAGAGGTAAATTTTTTTCGGTGATGAAAATTCATTAAAATATTAATTTTCCTCGGAGTTTGGGCCGAATTCGTTGGGTTTTTTACCGTTGTGCGGGGGGTATATAAGCCCCCCCACGCCCATGCTGTTATTTTCACGCTGGAGCAGCTGCTTGACGAGCCAGAGCTTGCGCCGAGTTCGGAGCCTTCTTCGCGATCTCTCGTCGCTGATTTGTCTTCGCTTCCTCCATTCTTCTTCGCGGTAAGTAATCTTGCTTTTTTATAGTTTTTTTCCTATTGGTTAGCGATTTTTGGTTTTTAGGTATTTCCTTTTTAATAGATGACGAGTTCTTCGAGTTCATCTGGATCGTCGGGGTCGTCTTCGGGGTCTAGCACTAGCTCATCATCCTCTAAAAACGCATCCGGATCAAAAAGCCGTTCAGATGTCCGATCTGGCAGCGTTAGCCCCATCGTAACGAATGCAGCCCCCCTTCGGAGCATGCCTCCGCAAGATAAGGTGGAGTTTAGCTGTGAGTTTGATGGATCTACATCGATGAATACTGCAAAATTGTTTGATGGGACCAGACTGGAAGCCTCAGCGGGCAATGAAGAGAATGAGTCCGAATAGGCTGCTGAGAACGTTGCAGAAACCAGAGATACCGTCGAGACTGCTGAGGTGGAGAAAAGTTCTGAGGATGGCTATGTCCCTAAATGAGATTGGGAAGTCTCTTGTGACCGAAGATGTTCTTAACAGTTATCTTGATCGGGGATTGTTGTTTGTGTACTCTCGTGCTTTATGCCGAGCTCCTGGGTCTGAGACCGTCCCAAATCCCGAGCTGTTCGAAGCTGTGGTTTTCCGAGATTTCTTTGAAGTTGGACTTTGGTTTCCTGTTGATGGTTTTCTCGAGGAAATTTTGGAGAGGTTTAACCTTCAACTTCACCACCTTACCCTGAATGGGGTTGCACGTATTCACGTTTTTGCTATGGCGGCGAAGTCGATGGGAGTTGAGCCGAATATAAACACTTTTATTCGGAACTATGAAAGTCTTATTTATGAGACCGTCACCGAAGAGGACATGGAGAATGGTATTCCTATCACGCGGAATGAGTTCGAGTCTTACAACTTCATTCCGCGGCGAGGTCACACTTCTATCAAGATTGCCCCTGCTTATCGGAATAAGTGGGATTATTGGACCAATTACTGGTTTTATATTCGGGTCTGCGAGGAGGACGAGCTGATAGAGGCGATGACGAACATTCTGCTAAAGGAGAATATTTTCGTTTCGCAAATGACGCCTATGGATGCTTTTCAGCTGGCAGAGACTGGTGCCAGTTCGGCAGCCGAGGATACGTGTGAGGCTGCCTTTTTCATGACTTCAGAGCGCCAGTTAGTCGTGATTTGGTTGATGAGGGGCTTGCGTTGGATTTCTGGCCATTGTCTCGAGATGCTAGACTGTCTTCGGTTCGAAGGATCAATGGCTACCTTGGACCTGATGTGAGAGTATGTCTTCCTCCTGAGTTTCCTGAGGGGTCCTTGTATGTGAAAGAGATTGACCAGTTGACCCGACTTATTCTCGGTCCTTACACCGAGAAAGAGCACAAGGCTAAGTTAAGCAAACTCAAGACCCTTCCTTGGTTAAACCGAGTTTTTGACCTTATGCGGATCACATATCCGGACCGCGAGGCTCCGGCTGTTGAGAAGCAGAGAAAGACGGATGAACGGGCTGCCGGTGGAGGTGGTGTTCGGGGCCGAGGTCAAGGTTGAGGCCGAAATGTTCGGGGTGGTCGCGCGGGTCTTGGCGTCAGAAGACCTGCGCCGGTAGTAACCCGAACAACCGCCTTAGAGATACAGAAGAGAAAGTATATTTCCGAGTGGCCGGGTCCCTTGGAGCCGGGTTATGTTGAGGTAGGGTCATGATCTTGCTATGCCTCTAGGCCGACGTTGCATAATTTTGGGTTCGACCCGAAATTACGGGGTTGCTTTTATAGCTCGGATACTTGTTTTGTTCTCTCATTATTGCTTTGCTTTCTTCGTTCTACGATTGTTTTTCTAAGTTTGCCTTGTGATTTCGCAGGACGTGAGTTCTTCGGAGACTATGTCAATGAACCGGGTTGCCAAGGCTCGTGATGCCCCGGTGTTGACACCTGTTATAGCATAATATTATTAATCAATTAATATGAAATAAGGACTTAAGTTAGATGTCAACATAAATCTAGGGGTCTAACTAATATATTTCCACGAGTTTTGGTATTCTGTGACTTTCCAGGGACTTAACAGATAAATGCAGAGAAGAATGGAGAAAGTTCTGGAATATACATCACATATGATGACAAGACTTGACCGTGAAGTAACTCAACCCAAAATCTGGACTAAAACACTCTAGAAGGTACCGAGAGGACACCAAAAGAAACAGAAGCCGAGAAGCTTCGGACCCTAGCCGCCGAGCCTTTTTAGGCCGGCCGCCGGTGGGGGGTCTCCCCCGTCAGCCTCACATTTTTATGTCGGTTTACTACCGACCTTGAGGTTGTATCTACACCGTTATTGAAGGTCGGTTTGATCCAAGGGTCCATGTTCATCGCCGAGTGCTATATAAGAAGACCACCTGACCCAGGGTGAAACCCTAAGTCATTACTAATACATACCAAGTCATTCTCATTCAACTCAAGTCCAACCAAATCTAGACCTAAGCCCTAGTTCATCATATTAGAAGCAATTAGCTACCTAGCTAGTTCTAGAGGAAGATCAAGTTCATCTTGAGTTCCTGATAGTCAAGAAGCCACAAGGACTTCTCTCTTGTATTCGATCTGTAAGTATTATTATTATCAGAATACAATTGTTATGACTTTGATCTATATTATGATTATATTCTTATTGATATGTATCCATGAATGCTATGATTATATATTTAGTTTAGTGAGTTTGTCTTATATTTTATGCATGGAATTGTATAGCATCCACGTAGATGATCACTATGTGGGTGATAAGCAATGTGTAAACGTGGTGTTTATACAACGTTTATCTGCAATTGCACCCTACATTCCGGGCCATGTGGTAGATCGTGGGAGTGACAGTCCTGTTGAGTCCTTTGGAATCCACCCTCCGAATGTAGGACTAGTTGAGCTTTAATTACGGTAATGATCAAGTTTTGTCCTTGGTTGTCATTGGTAATGCTTTCGGTTTGAAAACTTACTTTTGCTCCTTGAGAACATCATCTCTCTTTGGAATTTGAAAATTCTGATAGAACTTGGGTCGTATCTTTTCCTTCTTTCTTTATTTTTTTTTTATGGAGAGGCGAGCATCTAAGTACCCATTGTTTTCAGCGGACACTTGTCCATTTTTTTAACTCTCCTTTATTCTTTTTCTTTTTCTTAGGGAGGTAGGCTCTACTCGCCCGTAGGACACTTGTCCATTTTTCATCTCCCCATTTTTTTTTAAATACAACCCAAATCTCTTTTGCAATAACTTTTGAGAGATAAATAAATGACTAAAATGCACTCGTGGTACTTAAACTATGCTATGTGTAAAAGATGGGTACTCAAACTCGAAAACGTAAATGCACAAGTACTCAAACTATTTATACGTAACAGTCGTGTACTCAAACTATATATGTAACAGACCAGGTACTCAAACTATTTATGTCCCATGCTTTGGTACCCGCTTTTACGGAAAACTATAATATGGATGGATAGATGATTAAAATTTTTAAGATGCGATTTGTTTTTGGGACTAATTTCTTCATCGGAAAATTTCTTTTTTAGTTGCCATAAAATTGTTGGTGCTCAAATATGCAGTAGTATTAGCAGCAATAAAAATAATATAATCTAGAAATATAACTCCCTCTTTCTTTATTACATAAATTTGTATTTGTGAACACCGTCTTTTTGCTTTTTTTTTTTTTAAGGGGGCTGCTAGTGCTTTGCTTGACGTTGACGTACTATTTGTAAGAAAGAAGTATCACAACCTTTTCTTAGAAAGAGATAAGCATCAACCATATCGTGTTAAACTAAGAGAGAAAAACTTTAAATCATCTTTATCAATGCATATTATAGTTTTCCGGCAAAAGCGGGGTACCACAACATAGGATAGAGATAGTTTGAGTACCTCGATGTTACGTATATAGTTTGAGTACCTAGTCTAGATAGTTTGAGTACCCGATCAAGTTACGTTTTTAGTTTGAGTACCTATCTGGTACCTACATAATAGTTTAGGTACCCTGAGTGCATTTTACTCTAAATAAATGTAATGGAGCTTTTGTAAGATATTGGCTAGCAATGAATGAGTGGATGGGTATAGGAAATATTTTTGGTTGCTCTCTCCTAGAATAGGAGTAGAACATTTTTGGTGGCTAGAGTGAAATGGATAATATGTATATGATGGGTGTATATGTGGTGGATGCATACTTCCAGGGTGGAAATAGCATATAAATGAGTGGAGTCGAGTGGATTGGAATGGAATGAGGTAGAGTGATGGTGGAGTGTACATGATCAGCATGACAAGTTTCTAAGGGTCGACAAAGATTGAACAAACTCAATGCAAAGTAAGCAGCCTATATATATGTCAAAAAGGTTTTCCTAATCTAGGGAGCATGTATATATGGCTGTGGTAGGAGGTTCAATACTTTGTCACACAGGAACTTATCATGTGCACTTTTAAAGTTTTAAAATAAATCTCCAGAAATCTAGTATCACTAGGAGTAAAATCAATAGCAGCTCAGACTCTCATATATCATATCCATATCTGCAATTACCTAGACTTGAGCAAGCAATTTGCAACCCACGTGTTTCGAGGTTTTAGAGTAAGTCTCAAGTCAAAGCAGTTTTGCATTTAAGGCTCAAGAGAAATTAAGCTTGAAAGCTAGGTACTGAAAAAGGAATTACGACAGAGCAACTATTCATCATTTCCATGCATGAGATTTAGCTTCAGAGATTATTTTATGTTGGTGGAAAAGAAAACTATGGTACACTCCTATTTATTTATTTATTCTCACACTCTAAAGATCACACTTCTACAAAAGACTCTTTTAAACGACTAGACTCTATAAAACTAAACTTCTTAACAAACTCTAATAGCAAACCAAATATTTAGCTAATAATATAATAATATAGTAGTAGAGATACTTATCGGGATAACTGGGGGTGCTCTCCCCCAAGCTAGATTGAAGTGTCGGGTTTGTTATGGGAGTTGAGGTAGACAGTGACGAGGGTATCGCCCTATCATGTTTCTCTCCTTTAAATCCTGCTGAACTCAAATAGACAACAAAGCTAGTGGAACTTGATTAAGCGTTAGTGGTTCGCCACATAAGCTTCATGTGTCTAAAGATTCTCAAGATGAGTCATGATTATTCTATGTAAAACTTCAGCAAGATTATGCATGCAAAGAACTTTTATAATGCAAAACTTATAATGCAAATGCTAGATGAATGCATAATTATTTTTATGCCACCACGGTGAATATCTTTATGGGTTGTTACACGCCACAAGATTATTCACATGGGGCTTGAGAATTTTTCAATGCAATGCTAATGCAAAAATTTAAATATGCTAAAGGAAAAATGATTATGCAATACAAGGAAGTAAATATGCTATGCACGATAACTACCGATCTTACCTTCCTACGAGGGTTCAATGTTGTAAGTCCTTTGAACAAGACTTCTTACCTTACTCACTCCTCAAATACATCATCCGATCTTTGGTGGCTGCGTCTCCTGAGATAGTGATCTCTAAGGATGGCATCACCTATGTTGCTTGTTTGTGCCATAGTTTGAAGTGAAGCTTTGACAGTGGAAGCGAGCAACATCTTGTTTTAGTGTGCGTGCTTTGTGGGTCAGAACATTTCCTTGTAGAATCTTGGGGGAGTGACATGCTCCTCCACGTTTTGCTCGAAGTATGTCCTGCTTGTAAAGACAAGGTAGAGATCAAGTGCATGGGCCCTGTTGGTGGGAAAACACCAACAGAACCAAAACTTTATTCATTCTTCTCTAACCTTAGGCACATTAAACAAGGCAGAGTTGATGTTTATTTGTTTCATTTATTTATGATGAGGGTGATAAGATCACAAGATAGAGCATCAACAATTTAATTGATTATGACTATCTTGCAAAGCAGGATGAGCAACATTTTAATCCACATGAATGGGGGCTATGGGTTCAGGAGAGTGGTGTTTAGGAACAAAGAACTAAACATGCGAAGCTAAGCAGTATGGATAAGGTTCGGTTTTGACTCCAACATGTTTGATTCTTTATGAACATGTCATAATTAGGAGAAGCTTACCTCAAGATGTTACCTTTTATTAGAGTGTGGCGGCACTGTAACACCTTGTGGTTATTATTACCTTTTGCTTAGAGCTTTCCTTCTTTGGCTTTTTGTATATCTTGCTCCTAACTTGTCTCCTTTATTGCATCATCCTTTCTTTCTTCTCCTTTGAATTGTGCTAGGACCTTTTTGCTCCTCTCATGGTTTTATTCCTGCGTCATTAGTGTACAACACATACCCGAAGGAATATACAAGTAGTAATGAGAATAATATTGTTACAGGGCTAAAGGTCACTTTCTATGCTACAGAAAAGTTGGTTGAAAATTTTAGCATAGATCATTTATCTCATGTTTCACCTTGCTTTTCTAAAGGAATGATTTTATGAAACCTTAAGTTTGATTTTCATGAAACGAAATCATTTGAACTTGTAGAAAAGAGTAATAGTGAATAGAGAGATTGCAAACCAGCATGTGGAGTGATGGGGCATGTGAGGAGGAAAAGCACGATTGGATTATCCTTGGTGGAGTTAGTCTTTCCTCTTCCATGTGCCGATTACTCTTGAGTTCATCCTTGAGCAAGTGCTTTTGTTTGTAGACCTTGTTTGTGGCACTCCTCTTCTTTCTCTTGCTTCATTTCTAGTATGGTGGTTTGGTTTTCGTGGTTCATTTCATTCTATGAATAGACTTAGCATAATCCTTCCCCCGCAAAATGTCAATGGACACATACCCGAGGGAATACAACATGGTGGAAGAAGGGGTTGTTGCCCAAGGTTCATATGATCCAATCTATGCTAATGAAAAGGTGGTTCTTTGATTACCTTAGCACATATTTTATTTATTCATGTCTTATACATATTTTAATTATGGTTGCACTCTAGCATGTGGATCAAGGCAAAGGTAACTTGTAGCAAAGGACAGAGTGAATGATTTGATACTTACAATTCTTCCATCAATGATAAATGAGCCGTGTCCTTTGCACAATGTTGGAATTCATCATATGCCTTGCTTCATCTCTAATATGAGTTCATCTCTTGACTTACCCCAATTGTATTTGAGAGTTCTCTGCATGGGTTAGTCTAACAAAATATACTAATATCTACACAAGTAATATTTAGTTCAATAACCAAACTAGACTCCATGTCTAATTTAATTAAGGAAGATATTTTAACCTAAGCACCATGCTTAATTTAAAAGCCTTTGGAAACACACTATTCGCGATATAGCAAAAGATTCCAAACCAAGGCATACTATGGTAAACAAAGGGTAGCATAAAGGCACTATAGAGATTTACTCAAGTGGAGATGAAATAGTGTAGCTACTTGAGCATGTCTTAAAGATAAACACAACCAACATAAGGTAGCAACATGGCAAGAATTATATGAGTGATTCAATGTTGCTCAATAATTGGTTGGACATACCTTTACATTGTCATCCTTCATTCTTTTTGCTTTTGACCTGAAATGATTAGTAACAAAAATACCCGAAGGAATATTCTTATAATTATATCTCAATGCTCACTACACAAGGGGGTGTTATAGCAAAAGATCTATACTTATATTACTTCCCCCTAGAATGCTTGTTTTAGGACAAAAAGCTCGTCCTTGGGAAACCTTCAAATATGATTTAAGATGATGAAGAGGTTTTCCCTTAAATCACCAATCTCAACTTTCAAGCCAATAAGATCAACAACCACCCTTTCTAAATCTTTATGAACAATTATCTCAAGGGGGTTTTGAGATCTTGTAAGTGGCTAGATTAGAAATGGCAATTAATTTAGGAGTTTGCTTACATGAGCAAGGATTGGATAGAAAATTTGGGATGTAACTCCTATGCTCATGGATGTTCTCCAACTATGGATAATGCTCTTTCTGGTCTTCCTTAGATCCTTCATAATGTCTATATTTGGGCTTTCTAAGATCGTAGGTAGACTTACGAAAAAGAACACTAGAGGATTCAATGGGGTCAAGGATGAGGTTGAAGATGGGTTTGGATAAGTTATCTAGTCTGAAATAGAATGGGAGAAGACATGAATGGATTCTAGATAGCTTTGCTCTCCTTCTATGGCATCATTAGATTTGCCATCCTTGGGCTCCCAACGTCCTTTGTAAGAATAAGGATGCTTTCTAAGAGACTCTTCTCTAAGAGGGTTTGGTTTATAGGTACTCAAAGGTCTCCTATGAAGCTAGAAGTTTGTCTCCCAAAGTCATCACCATAAAAGAATCAAGGGTAGAATTACTTCTTCCCTTGGAGGTGTTTTTAGAGTATGGATGATTTAGGATTGGTAGCTAATTAAGGGATTGGAATGATTATGATCTGGCTATCAAAACTTCTTCTATGGTCTAGAGGATGATTCCTTTTCTTCCTTTGGGCGTTCATGGAAAATTCTAAGAAAAAGATCACACCTACTGAGTTTGTCAAAGACAAACCTTGCTTTTAGAAAAGGAAAGAAAAGTTCCTCCAGAAAACTGCATGATGGTCATGTGAACAACTTTTCTAGGATGAGCCCCAAATACATTATCCTTTTCAAAGGATAGGATTTGGCCTGAGGTTAACTTCAGAATTCTCTCCTATAATGGGTTACTTCATGATCATTTTGATCAACCGTAGACACAGCTCAAAGCCAAGGGGTAGGATAGGTTCTATAGATTCTAGTGGCCTGAACTTGTGCTTATGGATGCAGTATAAGGATAGGTGTGGAATCCGAGGATCCCAAAAAGATATAAAAAGAAAAGAAAATATAAAAAGAAAGACTACACTAAGATATGGTACAAGATTAGTTATACTTAATGTTTTCTCACCAACCATTCTCCCCGGCAACGGCGCCAGAAATGCTTGTTGGTATTTCTTAAGCCTACAGAAATATTTATAATAATCCGCAAGCGGACGAATACTGGTGAGCATTTCACCCGGGAGAGGGTTTTAATATCGAATCCACGGGGAGGATGGTGTGAAGATAACTGAGGCATATAACTAATCCCTGAGCAGTAGTCAAGGAACTGAAGAAGATAAAGAGATAAGGAGATTTCTATGGTTGTCTAATTCTTATCCTTGTAAGCATATGTTGGTATTGTCTTAAAGGGAAGCACCCAAAGGAAAACATGGACAAAACATACAATCCTCCCAAGACTTATACGCCCAACTAGTCTTATAGACGGAGGGTGGATTCCAAAGGACTCAACAGGACTGTCACTCCCGCGATCTACCACACGACCCGGAATATAAGGTGTCATCACAAGCAACCTCAATCTAGGCACCACGCCTAAACCAAAGCTACCCCTCTAATCTATAGGGTCCTACAGATTAAAGTACTCAAACAAGAGTTGTGAACAGTAAGAACAATAAGAACATTCACTTACTCAAATAAGGAGTTGAACCACCATAGAAGTCTCGGGATCAAGTACCAGTGTTAATGGGACTTGATTCCGATGGTACAAGATGTAGAGGAGTCACCGACAGGTCCGGTGCTTCCTCAGCAGCTCTTCCCATCACCAACACTTTAACTCTAGGAATCTTGACTCTTACTCTTGATTAGATCTAATTAGATCTAATCTACTTCTAATTACATGTCTAATCTAATTCTACTTCACTAATCTCTGAGAGAGAGATGATCCTTACATGGGACCCCTCTACAACTGAGAGATAATGAGATAGAATGAGTTACATGGGACCCCTCTACAACTGAGAGATAATGAGATAGAATGAGAGATAATCTCTGAGAGAGAGATGATCCTTACATGGGACTCCATGTCTAATTTATATAGGCCTTGGCGATGAACGATGACCATTGGATCAAACCGACTCTCAATAACGGTGTAGATACAACCTCAAGGTCGGTTACAAACTGACCTAGGAAGATGAGACTGACAGGCGGGACCCACCTGGCGGTCGGCCTAAGTGGCTCTGGCGGCCGCCTGCGTCCAGAAGGTTCTCATCTTCCTATTTCTTCTAGTGTCCTCTGGTACCTTCTAGAGTGTTTTAGTCCACATTTTGGGTTGAGTTACTTCACGGTCAAGTCTTGTCATCATATGTGATGTATATTCCGGAACTTTCTCCATTCTTCTCTACATTTGTCTGTTAAGTCCCTGAAAATATATAAATCACCAAAGCTCGTGGAATTATGTTAGTTAAACCCCTAAACTTATGTTGATATTCATTTTAAGCCCTTATTCATGTTTAGTTGACTAGTAATTTTATGCTATAACAGGTGTCAACAATCATCTACATCATCGTTAGGATCATTATTTGGTCCACCTTGCATTCCATCCACATGAATGTTGGTTTGTAGAAATATCGGGTAATTGATGTCATGGATTAAGTATCCGCTTGAGTCGATGAAGGTCAATGCCCTTATGATTGCACTCTCTCTCGTCCCTTGCAAGTCCCTAAAAATTCTCGACCATAGATGTAACCTACTGAACGACCACTGTCTATGTCAATAGACCTTATGTAGTATATTGATGCCCTTCCGTAGTTTGCTAGCCGAGGTGTGCACAGAAGTCCCATGCGTACCCGAGTTGGTATGTAGCTTGGTCGAGAACGGCCACCAAGCCACATGTAGCATAAGATCGTGGAGCAAGATCTGCAAGTGGGAGAAAAATCAAAATGAATGAAGATGATGTGAATCTATCTAATATGCAGTGTCAAAATGATGAATTGAATTTATTACCACATCACCCTAGTTGTAACTCCCAACATATTCGCCCTATTGCGGCGAGGGGATATTGCCAGAAGACAATGCATGTATATTGAAGTGTGAGAAATCAGGCACAATGTAGCAAACACGTTGAAGTGCATCTAAGCATAAGAAAACAGCATTGTACTGAGCGTTTTGCACGGACATCATCTCGCTTCCCCTCTCATGGATTAGGTGGCTGTTGTTTCCTGGACACCTCGAAGGGATGGAAAAACTTATTTCACACCTGTATAGATGATGACCATGTGATGTTCTAGATGTCATGCTCTCCACAAAACCAGTGATAAAGAAACAGCTAAGTGTTGCCTGTAGCCATTCTACTAGGGATAAAGTCTGTGAAACATATAAATGCAGCAAAATGACCTCAAGTTAAACTAATTATCCATGTATTTGTTATAGTAAAATAAAAAATAAAAAATGTTAGAAAAATTTTCATACGATCACTGGATAAGGGAATGGCCTTGTTGTTAGCATGGAAACCTAGTTGTTGTGGTGGCGGCAAAGGCGAGGAGGACTGTTCATACCACTAGCCGAGCGATAAAAAGCAAAAAAAGCTCATGATGTATATAATATATATATTGTTTATATGCATATATATAGGAATTCTTGACAAGAAAAATATCATTGCCAATGAAATATCCAGGAGCCATAACCAAATCTCCTAGAGAGAGATGAGTGGATTTCGTGCGGAGTGAGTGCAAACGCAGCAAGTTAGGAGCTCGTGGGTGCGTGCGTGGGTATGTGTGTTTATGTGGCCGGGCGCCTTGATTTATAGTAGTTCCTGAGGGTAGGAACATCACTGTCGGGTGTTAAGATACCCGGTAGTGAAGTACACTATCACTAACGGTTATTTGTTATGTAGTTGGCAGTGAATTCACAGTCTCGTCATTTCATTCAGTTTTGCATGCGTGAATTATTGCGGTGCTGCCATGCATGCAGAACTTTTGCATAGATGTTTCATGCAACCACCCCTAAGTTAGATTCCATATCAAGTTCTATGCAGCATATTGTTATGAATTGTATATATAACTTTATTTCATTCACATTGGATTTGAATTAGTTCGATTTCAATAGGGGTGCGGTTCTTATTGTATTTCATCTTCTATTATGTTCGATGAAGGGTAAAAAAATGGAAACTCAAAGATATCGAAGAGACAAACAACATCCATATAACAAACAAAAATACAACAGATAAAAAATTTGAGTACATATTTCGATAACAAAGACCTTACATAAAACTAAATATACGATAACAAAGACATTAAAATTTAACTGCCTCAGTAAGTCTCTTCTACCATCTCTCCCATCGAAGATACAGTGAGCTGCATCGAAGAACTGCCTAAGGAGGTTGAGAATGAGACCAGAGATAGATAATGAAGATGGTACTTCAACCACCTTCTTGTTTTGGCTCAATATTGGAGAGGACCATGGACCTTGTACTCAATTTTCGGTCCAATGGTCATTGTTTTTTCATTAATCCATATAATTCAAATGCACTTGTGCCTGGTGTTTTGTAGCTGCATTTGCACTCCAAACACACATGAGGAGGGCATGACTCTTAATTTGAGTCCAGAGATCGACCCTAACGGATCGATGCACTGTGAATCGTCATACCCACGGCAGCTCCAACCTCTGGTCTTCCTCTATCTTTAGTAAGACTCTTCTAGCACCTTTTGTGTAAACCATTTCCGTGGACTACGCATAGTTGTATGTGGAGGGATTTCTCCCAGAGAGAGGACATATGTATGTGGAAAGTACTCCTAGCAAAGAAGATCGACAATGAAGAACAAGGAAAATAAGTAGAGAAAGAGTTCTAGATCCAAAACCCTAGACACTAAAATTCAAAACTAAGCCTTATAATATGAGGAGAGAGTAGCAACTACACGATGAACCAAGAAGGCAAGATCAGAACACAGAGGAGAAACTAGGTGTAAAACACAGTGTCCCTCTTGCTGTTTAAATAGGTGAAATGCCATGGTTGAGGCGACTGTCGTTGTACGAAGGACATGGCAGCAGTGCTCCAACATTGGTGCAGTGGTCAGAAAATCAGACGGGAAAACTAGGTGGCAGTTAACTAATGTGAAATCACTATCGTGTCTCGCCACCCGACAAAGGATATTGAATACCACTGCCGGATAGTGGACACCGGCAGTGATCTAGGTGATCACGGCCGATTGTAAAACTACACCCATCAATGTTTTTACTGACATTTATTTAACCCATCGATGCTGCAGCGGGAGCCATATATAGCCTTTTCTCATCGGAGGCAGAGACACTTTCGGTTTCCCAACTGGCAATGAATACTACTAGCAACGCGATTCTCCACGCGAGCGCCATGCATGCACCGTCATGACCTATCACTGCTCTCACAGGCCTTAGTGAACACGCAAAGTGAACGTGACAGCTATTGTACTCCCATTGTTAAAAAAGAAGGAAAAAAAACATGATAACTATCCATTGGGCGGTACAAGTTTGATTCTTTAAATAGCCTGGCAATGTTGTGGACGTGCTACAATAAGTTGAGTGTCATTTGTCCGTGCTCTAGCCATAGGTAGCACAAGTTTCTTGCTCTCCCTCCCTCCCTCTACCGTCGGCATCATCTTCTAAAGGTACGTGTGGTTCTTGGAGCAATGGTAAATAATGTAAAGCATTCCTTATTTTAGAATAACAAAGGTGTAATTAGATATCTATCTAGTATGCTATCAAATAAATATCATTAGATTTCGTGCACAAGTTTCTCACTTGAGCACCGTTCATTCAAAAAATGGTCAAAAACTAGCTCGGTACGGGATCAAACCTGGGGCTCAGGATTGGGTGCCTTGGGAAACACAAAAAAACCGAGGAAGCGGCCATTGAAACGCACGCAAACGCCGCGCACCGGTCGCCCTTGGTTGCCGTCTAAGTGTGGCAATTGGACACATGCAAACGCGCATCTAGTCGGCCTTTGAGTGCCGGAGAGACGGGCCAATGGCCATTGGATGAGTCGGTCGTTGTTTTACTGTTTTCTTGGCGCCGCCCTTGGGAAATGGCAATCGACTGCATGCATTCGATGGCTTGTTACTATATATTTGTACACTGCACCCTCAGATTTGGTACAATCTCCATCGCTAATTAACCTCTCTTTCCATAACCCCGTTCACCCAGGCAGCTTCATCAACATACAATGGCTGGCATCCACACCATTGTAGAGATATAGTTTCCCGTCGAGCGCCTCCACGATGCGCTTGGCAACCTCAACGATCTGGCCGGAGAAATCGACCTGCCAAGGGTGACTGAGCCCTTGGGGGAGAATGCCAACTTCTACGCCTTCAAGATTGACTCCATTACCGATATTCTCGCTAAGGGGATACCAAAGAAGCTGGAGGCGCTGAGGGAGGCACTCGCGGCGGCTGGCGGGAACGCGGCCTAGGCGACCAGGAAGGCGGCGGAGGCCACTTTCTTTTTATTTTTATCAGTTATCTAGTTTTTTTATGTAGGTACTTGTATATTATCTATTATGTTCAAGTGAACCAGTCATTTTTATTCATCTACATATCAATCTTCTTTTTCTATCGTTTGTTTTATTATTTCATCGTCTAGAAATCGCTATCGGTTCTTATTTTAAACCCGGTAGTGGTCTATGTCCATCATCAAGACCACTTTTTGGGAACCATATACTACCCGTAGTGATATAATGGTTGAGTCCATAGATTTTCTGATTTTCCCACGCATGAATGCTTCATCACTGCCAGTGGACTGGATTCCGGCAGTAATATCGGCGACAGTGATGAACGAATCTATAGTAGTGTCTCACCGAGAGCCCTCCAAGGCCGGTGAAATAAGTTTTTTTGAGCTCCACCGGCTCCACATGCATAAAGTATAGACAAAGTGCAGAAGCTGGAGCATCGGCCGAGCTCCAAACCAAAGGATCGGTCTCAGTCTCAAATCCTTCTTCAAATCCATTAAACGGTATAGCAAGCCCTAATTTGAAAGGAAGTGTTATTAATTAACCAAGGATCTTAAATATAAGGGCTAACACGAGTTCGTAGTCACTTTAATTAATTATTAAGTTGCTCTGCCCTAGAACCCACATGAATAGGTCATCTTTCTTGGCTTGCTGATTAACAATATATATCAAGTGAATTGACTTGTACTCCAATGGTAGGATAGTCCAATGGGACGCTAACCGTCGTGGTTCAAATCCTAGTGTTTACACATTTTTTCGGGATTTTCCCAGAATTTATCGGCATTATACATTATAAGTGGTGTTTACGTTTTGTCAACAACGAGGCGGCAATGGTAACTTTGGGAATCTCCAGATCTGTCGGTGCTCATAGGGGTAGAGTTTGCATACGTGTATCATAGGGGTGAGTGTGCGTGCGTGTAATTAGTGTCTGCGTTGTATTGTTTAATTAAAAAACACGTTAATATTGAACTTTTGGTGAAAACACGTGGTCGAGTCAAGCGTCAAGCGCTAATCCGGATGGTGATTGGAAGCTTTTGATAAAATATTTGGAAATGTAAATTTCCTCGGTTGGTGAAGATTTTTGCGTGGAAAGCTGAAGCCGCAATATTCTTCCAACAGCGGCAAGCGGTTGGATTGGAGTGCTGATTGGGACTGCGATAGTTAGCTACAGATAAAAATTCTTGCAAGGACTTTCTGGTGATGAATTATTTTGTAAAGAGTGCCAGCAAACAATATGAGATGTAAGACATGCTTATGGTGCAAGGACTTTCTAGTGATAAATCATTTTGTAATGAGTGCCAGCAAAGCATATGAGATGTAAGACATGCTTATGGTTATCTTAACATAATTGTGAGCTATATGTTCACTTTATGTTTCTCATGAGTCTGTATTGTCTAATATGGTTAACATTTATTTTATCATTAATGTTGATTGCATGATTAAAGTATGAACAAATAATACTACTCCCTCCATATCACTATTAGATGATGTTTTGGAAAAGGTGTGAGTTAAACATTGGGAACATAAGTCATAAATAAGTTTTAAGTCGTTAAGTTTGAAAATGTCAAAATCATACCAATAGATTTGTCTTGAAAATTACTTTCATAAAAATATACATATATAATTTTCCAATAAATATTGTTATAGAAAAGAGAAGTCAAAGTTATGTATTGGAAACCGTGTCACTTGTCCCTAAACGTCTTCTTATAGTGATACAGAGGGAATATGTGGTTATTTTTCGGTGCGGTAACATTAGACATTTGGTCACTATAAATATATATAGTTAGACAGTTGGTCGGTACACCTTTATAAAAGGCGACAGATCATGCGTCGGTATATATACTCCCTCCGTTTCTATGAAAGTGTTGTTTTTGACTTTTGGCTATCTAGTTTGACCATTCATTTTATTCAAAAATTTCTGCAAATAATAAATTAAATCAATAATCATTAAAGTATCTCTAATCACAAAATAAGACATAACAAAATAAATAATATTTATACAAAAAATTTGAATAAGACGAGTGTTCAAACAAAATGGTGCGGAAACCAAAGTGACACTTTCGAAGGGATGGAGAGAGTACTATCCAACGGGGGCGGTATAAATGAGTCACGAAGCCACTATCGCCTAAAATGACTTGTACCAACCCTCCGTATAAATTTATAACGACAAAAAAGTAGGTCGTTACAATGACTTACACCGATTCTATGTAGGACACTATAGATATGTGACATCTCTGCGGAAAGGAAGATATATATGCAACGTACACAATGGTTTTCCCTCACTACTACAAAAGCCTACTATAAGAACGCCTCCCTTTTTGAGTAGGGGCAGTTCTTGTTTTGAGCTGTCCCTATTGTGATACGAGTCGCCCCTACCGTGGACACAAGACCAGCCCGCTCCTATAGTGTCCACAAGAGGGGTGGCTGGTGTTACGAAGCTACCCCTACTCTCAATCACCAACTGCCCCTATTGTGGTCCACAAAGTAGGAGCGGCTCTATATTGAGACGCCCCAACAAAGGTTGACGAATTTTAAAATAAGGCATTAAAAATTTAATTTTTAAAAACGACCTCGGATGGAAAAACTTCCTAAATAAGAATTGTAGATCTCGAAAAGTTATGAAACTTTGTAGTTGACCATGTTTTCATTTGACTTAATTTGATGCCTCAAAATGTGGGGTTTGAATGTTTAAATTTCAAATTTTGAATTTTTTAAATGACCTCAGATGGAAAAACTTCCTACATAACAATTGTAGATCTTAAAAAATGTTTCAGAGAATCAGGGGTTAGTTACGCGACCGCATAGCCGCCGCCTAGGGCTCTCGCGAAAAAAAGAAAAGGAGCGCCGAGCGGGCGCCGCCACCACCACCACCGCGTGCGGCCCCCGTTTCCCTCACCTCCGGCCTTGCTGCCGGTGGTGACGAGGAGCGGGGGTCTGCCTCTTCAACAGATCTCCTATCTTCGTAGGGCCTTGGTCGAGTCCACCTAGGTCTAGGGTTTGCTCTCCGTCGATGTTCGGGCCGGTGGAGTTAGGTTGTCTTGGAGGAGCGTGGCTCCTCTGCGGTTTGCTTTCCCCTACGCCGGCAATGCGGAAGCGACGGTGGCGCGGCCGAATAAATTCTCCCAGCTTCTTCCGTTCTTCGATGGCGATCTTCTCCGACATCAACGAGAGAGGCTGGAGAGACCGTCCGGAGTCGAGGGCGGTGCATTGTCTTCTTCTTCGGTGATGATGTTGTTGACCCTGTTAATCTCGAGGAAGATGATCTTTGGTGAAAATCTAAGCTTTGCTTGGGTTGCCGGCGGTGGAATCGAAGGACACGTCGTGGGTACGGGAGTTGGCCGATGCGCCTGGGAGGCAGTGTACTCGGTTGATTTGCCTAGAAGTAAGCCCTCCTCTACGGCCTCCACCTTGTGGAGTTTGGCTCTGTGCTCGACGATGATTAGGATGCGGCTTCGGCGGCGGTGACAACAGAAACGATCTCTCAAGGCTTCGAGAAATATGAACAAGAGTTATGTAATTCTATGTAATTTTCCTTTTCTTAGGGATCCTGTATGTAAAACGGCCGGTGTAATGCGTTAAGATCAATGCATTTTCCTTCTAAAAAAACAAGATCTCGAAAAGTTATGAAACTTTGTCCACTTTTTTGTTTGAAATCCTCTTGTCATGCAAAAGCTAGGTTCAAACATCTCAAATTTAAAATTCAAATTTCATAAACGACCTCGGATGGAAAAACTTCCTAAAAAAGAGTTGTAGATCTCGAAAAGTTATGAAACATTGTAGTTGAACACTTTTTGATTTGAATCCGTTTAGTGCCTCAAATAGTCAATATTCACTCGGATTTGTATAATATGTGGGGATCCGGAGTGAGCTATGGGCGCATACACATGTGTAGCCTAGCGGAGGGGAGGGGTTGTGCGCGAGTAGCGGGTTGGCGGGTTCAAATCCCAGCCACTGCGTGGCTCTTGATTTTTACGCGAAAACATGAGCGACTGGCCAATGGGCCCCTCCCCTGTTTCAAAGAAATATATTTTGCTATTTTTTGTTAGAAATTTTGAAAATGCAATTTCTAAAAAACCACGGGAGGGTCGGCTCATACAGTAGGAGCGGTTCAATCACTGAGCGCACTACTATGAAACCACTATAGAGACCGAGAGTTAGGGCCCTACAGTGGGCTTACGGGCCACCCTACGCGTTTGTAGTAGTGCCTCAGGGCTCTAAGAGAAGCCGTGCGCCGCTTCTAGGACTTGCCGGATATGAGCAACAGTCAGGTACAGGTACACTGCTACATAGATGCGTTGCTGCTCCTATTGAAAAATTACACGGAGGATCAAGGAGGAGCCACCCTTCTTCGATCTAGTCCTATGCAAAGCCGCCTGGTACTACATAATATAAGATTGTTCGTGATGCAGAGGTCTGGTCTCGGTGGGAGAGTTCCGTTGGCTTCCTACTATGATATTGGGATAATTAACCTGAGCTTTGTTGCCGATTTCCCCTACATTATTGACAATGCCAAAGGGAAAGAGACCTGCATGCAAAGTAATGCTGGAGCGGCGGAGCCAGCTGGGACGTACTGGCCGGGAAACGACCGAATGTTCATCTGAGGTTTAGATGGGAGGGACGCACCTGCGTGTGATGTTGATCTCTGCAGGAATGATTGTAATATATATATAACTTTTGTGTTGCTTAGCTAATCTTGCTGCAAAGTGGCCGGCCGGTCAGAGAAGAGAGTAAGTTATTGGAGTATATATACTAACTACTACAGGTCAGAGCTGCAGCTCGTTAATAGTAGCTCTCTCCGTACTTATAAAATTTGACGTTAAGGACAAACATGATCTCCAAAGCACTCCTTTAAACTCTTGTTATTCTAAAAATGTTTATGAAAAAATGATATATGTATATTTTTATGAAAATATTTTCAAGACAAATCTATTCATATAGTTTTCCCATTTGTAAACTCAACAACTTAAAAGTTATTAATGATTTATATTTTTAATGTTTAATTCAAACCTTTTCCAAAACGTTAAGTTTTAGAGGGAGTACTCCGTAGTAGTTAGTATACTTGGTTATTGCTCTATAAGTAGAATGTACGTACCTAGATGCCACACCAGCCAGAGGAACACAAGTGGGTCCTGAGCCCTTATAGAGATTCCCCGTCATGTGGCCACACATGGTCTTGTAAGGATTCCCCGTCACGTGGCCATGCAAAGCCTTACAGGATTCCCCATCACCCCCATCACGTGGCCCCGCAAAGCCTTATAAGATTCCCCCATCAAGTGGCCACAAAGAGAAGGACAACAATATCACAGCACAGATCTAGCTGGTAGCTAGCTAGGGACCAGGCGTACGCTGTGATAATGGCGGCATGTAAAGATATCTTTTTCCGGAGGAAATAAAAGATTGCCATCAATATTAATCACTGTATTTAGTGTATAGTTTCAGTCCTAATAAGGGGTAGGGAGTTTGTATTCGACCCTAATAAGGGGCCGAATATTGAACAGAGCTTGTATATAAATCTACTTATTATTATTCTGTCACCAACGGATACTCAAATATCACTACTGCATACAGGATCCACTAATTAAAATAGATCCCGTTGTTTGGGCTGCCTGGCCGGCCGCCTTTGAAAAAATGGCTTGCGTTAATCAGTCATTTCTAGCGTGTTTGTTAAGAAATCTAGGATTGATTGATAACATCCAGCCGTGTAACCGTGTGGTCGATCGGACGCCCCACCCGCCCAGCCACTAAAGTGGCCGGGAGACGGCGCTAACACACACTTCACCAGTTTACTAAGAATTCTATGTTTTCGTTCTCTGCACATATACATAGCTAGTCAAACTGGCCAAAAGAACGGGACAAATTTTGTGGGCCGGGCTATCTTCAGAGCATCTTCAAAAAGATGATCTTTTTGCATGACAAAAAAAAACATTAGTTCAATATACTTCCTCCGTCTGCATCCACTTTTAAGTGCCACTGCGCGTACCAGTCAAACTTTCTTATGTTTGATTACATTTGTACTGTGTTTGTCCAAAAAATTAGGAATGCAATTAAGGATATCTATGTCAGTCAAAGTAGTTCAAATAAATTTGACCAAGATTAGAGTGAATAATATTTATCTTTATATCTCCAAATGAGTTTATTACCAAAGTCTATTTTGTAATTAATCTAGATGGTACTTATATATTTTGTATCATAAGTATTAGTATTTTAGTGTGATTTCTGAAAAAGCAAGGACTGCATCCTTTTTTCTGGAAGGAGAGAGTAGAAAATTTTAGTAATATTTGTATCACTAAATAATTTAATTATCTATCTGACGATACTACTTGTGTACCATAGATATGAATATTTTATTGTATGTATGTTTAGTCAAAGTCGAGTGTGCTTGACTTGTGGAGAAGTGAGAATACCATCTAAAAATAGACAGATCGAGGAAGTAGTCCGCAATTTTATCTAGGCATTGTGAATTTTCTTTTACTCACCAGGCCACCTTGTCACACACAAAAAAAAAAACCACCAGCCCACCAAATACTCCTATTCTAGATCTCAATCCGACTTTGACTAAAAACCAAAAAAAACCACCAGGCCACCAAAAAAAAAAAAACCGGTCCGATTGGGACATCGACCAAGCAAGCAGCGCCATCGCCTACTCCACCAACGCCACACACCCAGAAGAAATGGCGACCAATCGCCACCGCCACACCCCAGCCAGGCTTTCATGTCGAAGAGGGACAACGCCCACCCACACGAGGAGCCGGGCTGCGTCACCCCCGCCAACCGGGCACCATGTTGAGATCCGCCTCCCCGACGCCGTGCCGCAGCCGCCGCCAAAGCCCGAGGGGGGAGGGACGGCATAGACGAGGACCGCCCCCAACGCCACAGTCCCGGCCACCGCCACCACGCCCCCCTCACCGACTTGCCACTTTCGCCCGACACCACCTTGCCACACGCGAGCATCCACCACCACCGCCGCTACCCCAACCCCCCAACACCTGCAACCACCAACTCAGCAACCACCAACCCCGGGCAAACCACCGCGCCCACAAAACCGCAAATCACACGAGTCTCGTGAAACGACGCCACCAAGGAGGGCACGACGCCGAAGACACCGCCGTCGCTCATTCGTGTGCGTAACGTGACAGAGTTTTCACCCGGAGAACTCGAGCAGCGGACATGGAGGCTCCACAATGACGCCCCCCAACGGGGAGAGCGACGCCCAAAAGCCGTCACCGCCATCACCACCAGCAAGAAGAGGCGGCAAGGCTTTCTTCCCCGAACCAACAGCCCACCACTAGTTTGCAGCTCACCGCCTCTGCGGCCTAGCAAAAGGAGGGGCCGACACAAATCACCGCACCACCATGGTGCCACAAGAGCGCCCCCTGCACCACCTCGCCCACCACCATGGTGGCACCACACGCACCGCCTTCATCGACTAGGGGCGTCGCCGCCGAAACGACGCCGGCGGCCACCAGCCACCACCCTTCCACAACCACCCCAGCTGCCTCCACCCGACCGCAACCCACCACCACACAGTCCCGCCTCCACCACACTACTACACCACCAAAGCCTTCCTCGCAACACCACCACCCCGAGGGTGGAGCAACCCGCCCCGGCAAAGCCCCGTCAACAAACCCCGCCCACGGGACCCCGGATCCGCTGTGAGAGGGTCGAACACGCCGCCGCCCCTGCTCACCGCCCCTCTCGCCACCGGCGCGGACACGCACTCCTCGCTACCGAGGGGGAGCCCACAAATACGCGCCGAGTGCCCCGCTCCCACGGAACCACCCCCTCCACCGCCGACCGGCCCACCAATGCCGGATCCAGCCGGGGCGACGCCGGAACGCCGCCCCGCCGCCAAAGAGGTCGTCGGCGTGAGGCCTCCAGGAGTGCCCGAGCGGCCACGCCCGCCCAAGCTGCCGGGAGGAAAGGGGAGAGGGCCCCGCCGCCGCTTCTTCCTCGCGGCCGCGCAAGCTCCGGAGGCCCGCCGGCGGCGCGGGCGGGAGGGGGCACTGAGGTCCGGGCGGCGGCTAGGGTTGGGGAACCCGCCGTCGCCCACACGGGGACGACACGAGCGGTCTGGGTTTGGTCTACAACTCTACGGTTTAGCAATTTTAATTTTTAGAAGCTTCTTTCAGCTAATGTCATAATCACTGACACAATAAACAAGGTGCGGTAGAGCGATGGAAGTGCTAGGATAACAAACACCTTTTGTAACAAACACAAAACTCTCCACATAGCTATCATTTGTCTATCTAGTTGGCAAAGAACCTTTAGCTCGGAGAATATATCATTTAGATCAATGTCAAATGAACCATTTATTGGAGAATAAGCTACTGCCAAAATGTTGTGAACACAAATTTAGTTCAGAAGCATCCAAAGGAATTCAAGCTCGGTTGAACTCATTAAAAACCCGAATGATTAATTCCTTAAATGACTATGGACGTTCTTATTCCAAATCTACTTTTCAATGATTGTCGTGATATTGATAATCTCCAGAGCCTAGACATCAATCAGGGGCTAGGTTGCTTGGAGCGGGGAGAATATATTCGTCAAGGTTGAGAGCTCCATGCCCGGGCCAGAACCGGTGTGGGCTAGGCCCCAGTCCCAGCCCCAGCCTGCCATGCCATGATAATATCTGATCTGATGATGAAGCTTTTTCATCTTTCACGATCTAGCTAGGACAGACAGAGACAGCTAATATGGCATAATTAATAAAAACAAACAGCTAATAATTGGAAACAGCTATTACACACGCAACTTGCACAACTAATAATGGAAACACTGCCCACAAAGTATCTAGATTCTAGAGAGTTGCCGGAATCATTTTTAGCAGCGGTTCTTGTGCAGGAGCGCCGAGTTTTGACATGTTTAGGTGTTTGTTTGGCTGCTCACAAAATACATCCTAATTCACCTGGTTTCCAAGGGATTGAAGGTTGTTAATTCCAGCTGTGGATTCGGATGGATTTGGCCACGACCAAACAAATTAAAGCCTAAGTTGGGGCAAACTGCGGGGTCCTCATTCCTCACAAACGGCTAGCCTTTTCGGTCAATCCATCCAATGAAAAATTACTGGAAATGCACAAATCTGAGAAAAGCTTTGATAGCGACGACGTACGTACGCGATTCTGCCCAGACACCCACCTGTGGCTGTGGGCCGTGGCTGCGTTATTGCTGTGTTTTACCTGGGCTGGCCAGAGTGTTGTTCGCTTCCGGTCGGCCGGGGCATCAACCAGCTCATTGCTGCAGCCATGGCGCCTCCGGCCCTCTCGCTTCCCGCCGCCCGCCTCGCCTCCACCCTCCTCCAATTCCTTCAATAACATATACGCACGCAAATAAATAAATAGCAGTGTTGCTGTTCGTGCGCTTCCTGGGATCCTGCATCTGCAAATATCGTGCCACTGATCGATCGAGCAGCAGCTTCACGCTTACGCTGCCCAATGTCTGGCCGCGGCGAGCCGGCCTCGCCGAAGTCGGGGAAGCACCCCTTCTACCGCGGCATCCGGAAACGCAGCGGCAAGTGGGTGTCGGAGATCCGGGAACCGATGAAGACGAACCGCATCTGGCTTGGCACGTTCGCGACGCCCGAGATGGCCGCCGTGGCGTACGACGTGGCCGCGCTCGCCCTGCGCGGGTCCGACGCGGCGCTCAACTTCCCGCACCTGGCCGCGACGCACCCGGCGCCGGCGTCCACCACGTCCGCGCACGGCATCCGCGCCGCGGCCGCGGAGGCCGCCACGTTGCTGCTCCACCAGCAGCAACAGCCCGATCACCAGCCGGCCTGTGCCGGCGCTCCTCGACCCGACATTGCTGCCGCGACGGCTGGGGCAGCGGAGCCCGGAGGGAGCAACGCCGCGGCACAGCTGGAAGCAGGCGACGGCCCGGGGAACCCTTACTACCTGGACGAGGAGGCGCTCTTCGAGACGCCGGAGTACCTGTGCAGCATGGCCGCGGGGATGATGATGAGCCCCCGAGGTTCGGCCGCAACGACAACTCGTCGGATGACTCGCCGGACCACCCTTCAGACGCCGGGGACGACAGCCTCTGGCGCTATCGTGATCCGTAGATCGATACCTGCCAGAACAGCAAAAATGGATGAAACTGATAAGTACTCGCGAAGCGGGTGCCACCCGTGGGACGTATCCCCCTTATCTACGGCCAGAAATGGATAACGGCATGATGCAGCGACGGCCGGGATGAAGACCCGATGCACTCAACAACTAGCTTAAACCAAATCACAAGCCGTAACACTAGTTTCTTAGTGGTGGTCCTGGGACCGGATATCGGGGCTTTTTGAAACTATCAGGACCACAACCATCTTGCACGACAAGCCAGACTGGGGATGAGTCCTTGTTAGTGAGATTTCAAAACGGCCTGGCGGGTTAAAATCTCAGAGCTCATCTAAAGAAGCAAACCATCTTCAAAAAACTCACTGCTCATACTCCGGCCGGCATCCCGGAGTTGAGTCCAAAGGGATGGATACAACTGGGGCCATACCTCTGGAAGATCTTCAAGTTCTGCACTCCAGCGAGCTTGAACAAGGCCCACATCGCTTGCAGGAAAAAACTACAACTCGGGAATCTGTTTCAGATCTTGAAGCATTGGCTCAACCTTCACCACCATTGCCTGTGATGACTAGCATGTCGTACGAAAAAAGGTACGCCGTCTCATATTTGCTTTTTAGTTTAGTTTGTTTTCTTGAACAACCGCGGATATGCAATAGAAAGTACAGACATATCGTAACCGTGGGTTGGATTAGTAGACTGTACTTCTGCGTTGTATTTATTCCGGGTCAACATAAATACACATGAGATTTTAAAACTTGAAAAGTACTTAATCCTACTTGGATCAGTATTGAGGATACTGATTGCAAACTTCATACAGGAAACGAGGTAGACAGGGGCCAGATTCTTGCTTGATTCCTCCCACTACCGAACTTCGCGATATCCCGTGAGGCCCGTGCTCCTCACGGAAAAGACCCTTTTCCTCACGGGAAAGGATATCCCGGGGGTAAAACACGGATACCCGTGACGGAACGAAGGGGCGGAAATCACCCTTTCCCCGTGAACACAAAGATCTACACACGGATATCCTTTCCCCGTGATCCCATTTAGCACACGGGATAGACTTAACGCGCCAACCAAGGGGAGGTGTGTGGAACCCGCTATGGCCTACGTGGCCCGTTGCATAAAACGGCGTTTTGGGGGTTATTTCCCCGTGAGCGTAACGGGAGGCTCTCACGGGATATCTAGGATCTTTCCCGTGAGTCGAAGTTGTGCTCACGGGATAGATTTGGCCGATTTCCCGTGAGCCCCTCAACTCACCTGAAAGGTTTGGCCTCTTTCCCGTGAGCTACACATGGGAAATTGAGTTTTTTTTTTTTTTTTTTTTGTTTCAAAGACATAAATGACACATATAAATATATATATACATAGCACGATTGCATAATATCACATATATAGCTCGATAAATCCATAATACCACATATATTACATAAGATCCAACCAAGTCACAAGTTCAACCACATGTCCATGAGTGCAACCACAAGTTCACAAACTCATATAAAATCCAAGTTCACAAGTTCAAGTGCACAAGTTTTGAACCTAAATCATGACAAATTTACGGCCATGGCCTCCAACCTTCCGCAGCGCTCCCAAGCGTTAGGGTTGAGATTGGTTCGAGTTGGGTTCGAGGCATGAGAATTATCCTCGCACGTAGGCAAAAATAAATAGTTAGAAATTTGTGAGACAAAATTCAAGATAGATTCTATTAACTTGAAAAAAAGAAGATAAATAGTTAGAAATTTCGGCAGCAAAGACTCCCCCGCATCGGAGGGGTTTCCAACCCGCAAGAAAACAACTACCGATGGCCGACAACCACATGTCCACGTCACATCTCATGGTGCATTCAAAACTCCGGATCATATCCATTCACATTCATATATGCATATTTCGAAAGTTACGGAGACAAACTCACAGGAGAGGCTCCATGCGGTGGAGGGAAGATCGACGTGCCGACCGTAGACGGGCGGCGGGAAGACGGCGGGCGGGACGAAGACGGGCGGTGGCGGGAAGGCGATCTCCGGGTAGCGGTATACCAACCTGGCCACCAACACACCGAGGTACGCTTAGAGAGCTTCCATGCTCTTCCTCGTGTGCGCTCAGCCCTCTCTTGCTCCTCCGCTGAAGCCCTCTCTTTGCTCCGCTCGAGCCCCCTCTTGCTCCGCCCAGAGCCCTTGCCCGCTCCCTCTCCTCGCCTCCTCCTGCCGCTTCCTCTCTTCCTCTATCCGGGCCTATTTCAACACAAAGTTAGAACACGGTGAAAGAGTATGTAACGATAAATGAACCTTAAATAAAAATAAATAAACCTCAAGTCCGAGACCGTAGCCCGGTAAGTGCTTGGCCGCCACAGATCACCGGCCCCCGAAGTGCACGGAGCTCGATAGCTTTTGTGTTGTGCGGGTTGATAACGCTATTACCCAAATAGTACCGCCCGTGCTTCTTGCCTCCTCCATCATGGCGATGTCCCCCCTCAATGTCGTGGCCGCGGGATCGGCTTTCCCATACATGCTCCTCGCCACTTTCGTGTACTATCGATCTTCTCGTAGGCGGCCGGGTTGGTGTAGGCTTCGGCCCGACCGTGGTTGAAGACGACCGCGGGATCTTTATACCGCCCGTGTGGGAGCAAGCAAAGGCCTCGAAGCGTGCCGATTGGCGTGCCATGTGTCTCGCTCCCGTGTGAGAAAAAAAAAGTAGCTAGAATGCTTAGAAAGTATTGAGTTGCACATCGAAAAATAAGAATTGATAACACTTACATATCTAGCTTGGTAGGCCGCGAGATTAAGGTTGCCTTGATGGTGTGGTACACCGCATCATGGCACGCCGTTCCCTGTAGTCGCTGTGGACCTCCCCGATAATCAGTATCGACCCACTTGTCCACCAAGCTCCCAAAGAACGCCTATGCAACAAGCACCACTGCGGAATCACCTACAGACACCAAGTATAACACATATTATAAAAATCACATTAAGCATAATTAAACTTAGTATGACCATTCAATATTTACCTCCATGTATTGTTCTTTTTGGTCGATTCAAGAAGTTTTCCATTCCTCCTTATCGAGCCTCCTTTTTCTCGCTTATCGCGCACCACGCCCCGACGGCCCGGCGCGCGTGCCTCGCACCACATGTCTCGCCACAAGCTTGAAACAAAGCGCTTAGAGCCACTTCATCCTTCTCACCCCTCGTATCCCTCCTCGCACTTGAAGTATTTCTACACATAGAAGCAATGTAATAAGTCATTATTTCTAACATTAGAATTTGAAGCGATGTATTTGTACACTACAAAGGCGACATAGACTTACCCAAAACTCTTTGATCACACGCACCGCCTTTGTTACTATATTTTATGCCATCCTCATCATAGTTGTCCTCAAAGTCCACGTGACGGGTGGAACGACGTGACAAAGATGCTCTACTCCGCCGATGGTAACAAGGCCGGGTAGTGCTTCTTGACCGTAATACCAAGAATGCCATTGGGAAGGCGTCCTTGAACCGAGTTGGCGGTGACAATAAAACCCCCCTAAAATGATCAAGAATAACTATTAGTTCCTATTACGATTTTGAAACCCGAAAATAAGAAAGTAGTGCTAAAGTGTAAAGTAAATTACCTTGGTCGTGTTGGTCTTATGGTCGGTTTACCTCGGTCCTCGCCAGGTAGTCGATCCGAGTCCGGAGGGGCCTCGCAAGTAGACACGCCTCGGCGAGGAAGAGGAACCCCTCCCGTACTGCTAGTCCCCTCCGCGTGGTGCGACGCCGAGCGGTCCGCGCGGCCGCGACGCCGAGAGGTCCACGTCCTCCGCCTCCGCCTCCGCCCTCCGCCTCCTCCTCCGCCTCGTGCACCACCGGTGGTGGCGACGGTGGCCGGGTGCACGACGCCGCCCCCGCCCTACCCCGTGGGCGTGGTGGTGGCTCGACGCTTCCTCTTCTGTTGCCCTTGCCTAGCGAGGCTACACTTTTGAATTTCCGGTCATTTTCTTGAGGACATTCGCTCGAGGCATCTTTTTGAATGACCTGCAATTAGATGTACATAATTAGTAAAAATGCAAAATTAAATAGAACATAATTATGAAGAGATTGAAAACCAATAATCGAACATAATTATTAAGAGATGCATAGTATTACATGTATTAGAAATAATCCTCATCCCTCGCCACGATTTTCGCAATGTCGGATCATAATCCTCATGATCACTATCATCCATGTCTACGCCTTCCAACATATGAAGATTGGCGGGGATCCATGGGAGGAGGAACGACGCCAACACCGCATTTGTCCTTAAGTAATTTTTCAAGTAACTCGTAAGTCCTTCGCATCTCGAACCTCCTCGCCCTCCTCATCATCAACAACACTTTCATTGTCTACTTCCATTTCGTTGGGCCCGGTTATTTCTATCACAAATTTACCTTGTAGCCCATCTTCTTGGAAGAACTCTCCCTCATATGTGTTTGCATTAAAATGGTAATCGTCCCTGTTTGGGGATGTAGTCTACCGTGGTGGCAATACCTTCTCGCACAACATCCCAACCCTTAAGCCGCCGTCGCCCCGGCAACACCATGGGAGATAATAAACTTGTGTGGCATGTTGAGCCACAATGTAGACATCATCTCCGCCATCCGGGAATCTTGTCGAATCCGAACAATCCCAAGTTGTTCGAGGTCCGAATTTGTTATTTCAGGATCGAACCAATGGCACTTAAACACGACAGAGCAAGCCGCTTAGAGCCGGGAAATGGAGCTCGTGATATTTCTTCAATTCTTCCATAATAACCTTTAGTGCTAGTTCCATCATCACCTTTAGTGAAAACTCCTGTATTTGTGGTTTTTCGGTTTGGTCGATTCTCGCCATAGCTCGTTGTGTGGTAGCGATATCCATTCACGCCATAACCGTAAATGACCTAACCCCGGTCTCAAAGCCATTGGCAACCTGTATGAGCTCTGATGCATACCCGGACGGCGGTCGCGCCTCGCAAGCTCAAGCAGATAAATGAAATGAGACGGTTCGTTAGCATATCAAACGAGACGTTATTTAACACGAATTGACAAGACTGGCGTTTGAACCAACTAATGAAATCGGGTTTTCTATTGCCAAACTCGCCTCTCTAGGGTGTCCAATTCATGTGCTTCAGCGGCGCTCGTTGACGCCAGAATTGCCTTTGAAATTTCCTATACCAACGAGACAAAAGGGTTGGATGCGGGATATTAAGTACTAGAAGACAAGTAGGTTTTATGCTTAGAGTTGTGACTTCATCAGTATGTAAGGAAGCACTTCGTCCGTGTTGAAAAGTATATAATTCATTATACCGATCCACTCGATTTGTCAAGATCTTTATTTTTGAACCACTTGCACGCCCTAGTTCTCCTTGGAAAAGGCCGAGGGTTGATTCATTTTCATCGCATTGTAACGAGGGGGTGGATAATGCGAGCTAGGAAGGTTGTCACCATAGTATTTTGATGTGAAGTCTGACACCTCCTACCGAACCTTTGCTTCTCGCGATGGAACCCTCAATCTTACACTTATTTTACAAATGGGACCGAACATGCTTCGAAACTCTCTCAACAAAGATAGCACCAACGAAATGCGGGGCCACCCACCCTTGTTGCTCGTATGGAAGGTGCAAAAATCAAATGCACCATCGGAACGAAGAAGCCAGGGCGGAAATATCTTCTCCAACTTACGCACCAACACAAAAAGCCATTTTTCCATTTCTTCTAGTGTGGTCCGAGATAACTCTTTAGCACAAAGTCGCCGAAAGAAATTGCTCAACTCTCGCCATCACATGCCGATATGATCGGGGACATAGCCTCGAAGCATCACCGAAGAAGCCGCCCCATCCATATGTGGTAGTCATGACTCTTGAGCCCATTGATTCGCATAGTAGATAAGTTCACTCCCTCCTCGTGATTTGCCGCATACCCATCGTGGAACATTAATTTCAAACCATTGCAAAGATTTCCTCCTTTGGGGCCTGCTCAACACGTGTCGCCTTAGGTTTTTTCCATCTCTTGCCATTGCTAGGAGGCTTCATTTCTTGCTTCGGCCTGTCACACAACTCGCCAGATCAATTCTAGCCTTAACATTGTCCTTTGACTTGCTAGTTTCCATGAATGTTCCAAAAAAATACTGGGCGATATTCTTTTCAAAGATGCATTAAATCAAGGTTATGTGGAAGAAGAAGGTCATCATAATAGGGGAGCCTCTCTAATCCTCGACTTGTGAGTCCATGCATGATCCTCGCCATAACCCACAAAGACACCATTTTCATCAGCCACAAGAGAATCCACTTGAGCGCAGTACCTCGCCAGATGTCATCATCTTCGCTTTGGTCCGTAATTTGGAGACCTTTCGTAAAAAGTTCTTCTTGTCTAGCCCGAATGCATGGTCGAGGCATGAACTGCCGATGCTTGTCGAACGCGTAACACTTGCCACCCTTCTTCAACCAGTGAACCTCACACTACCGCCTTGCATACGGGGCAAGGGAACTTGCCGTGCACACACCAGCCCACGTAATATCCCATACGCCAAGAAATCATGCAGGAGTAGTGGTACCACACGTACATCCCGAAATTTCTCTTCAAAGCTCTACAGACGTCCAAAACCCTTCATTCCAACCTTTGATCAATTCATCAATCACGTGCTCTAAGAACACACCCATTTTATTTCCCGGGTGGCCGAATTATCAAAGACAAAAGAATGTTCTTCTCGTTGAAAGCGCACGCCCTGATGGAGATTCACGGATAACGAATACAGCCAACAAGTGTATGGGGCAGCCATCATTCCATAAGGATTGAACCCATTTGTTGCCGCCGAACACGCACATTACGAGCCTCCATAGCTTTGTCGATGAATATTATTGAAATGGGTCCATGCTTCGGCAAGACGGATGGGTGTACCATCTTATCCGGATTGTAGCGACGCCATCTTTGTGCCATGTCATCTGCTTCGCACTCCTGGTCATGTACATCCGTTGTAACCTCGGTCCGAAGGGAAGGTACCGTAGGATTTTCACGGGGACCTTAAACCGCCTCTTCTCACCGTCTTCACCAGTGGTCTACCTCTATGAACCTTGAGGATTTACACTTTGGACAATGCGTATCATCTTTGTACTCTTTCCTAAATAAGACGCACCCGTTCTCACAAGCATGTATCTCGCCGTATGGCATCTTGAGTACCTTGAGGAGTTTCTCCGACTGCATTACATGTTCTTTGGCAAAGACGTGACCTCGCGGAAGCAAGCCCCCAAAGATCGCCAACATGTCGGTGATGCCGCCTCGACTAATATTGCATCGGGCCTTCAAGTCCATAAGGCGTGAAATGGCATCTAGTTTGGAGACCTCACAATAGTCGTGAAGGGGTTTCTGTGCCGCCTCCAACATGGTATAATAGGCCTTTGCGGTTTCTTTTGGCTCCTCCTCCCCCTCATCCCCAAGTCCTTGATCAAAGTTTCCGTCATGAAAGTCATCTATCATGTCTCCTATCCCGCATCAAAAGCAAGATCATCGATGCGTTGCCTCACCACCTCGCGCTCTCATACGCCGCCACCATGGAAAATCCACCGCTTATAGCCATCCGTCCATCCATACTTGGGAAGATGTTTAGACATGTCCTCCTTACTTTGCCTTTTTTTTATTCTCACATTTCTTGCATGGACACCAAACCTTACTTGCACCTCGAGCATTCTGAAAAGCCTTGTCCACGAAAAGCACCGCTCTTTCTTAACCCACTCAAGGTCATAATCTCCAAAACTCCTCCAACCATCGTATATCCACGCACGGTCATCCATTCTCTATCATATGCGCGAGAATATAAGAATGCAAAGGTATCTACACAACGATCCTACCATCTAATAGGTGAAGATAGGTCCTAATCCACCCGAGGATGCGTGGATGAGGTCGTTCCATGCTTCCACTCCTATCCGAGAGATACAATTTAGGCAGACACCTCCCTCGCCGTTCTCCAAATACACATCCTCCCCGAGAGGGGGAGCCGTGTATTCGAAGAACAACAGGGAGATGCCGCCGAAACTCAATCGACAGAGTGGAGCATGAAACGAACCTCATCTACGCATCCCCAAGCTGTCCAAAAACGTGGGACAACTCAAAAATAGATACGGTTATAGGTATGCAGGGATCTCGCATACTTCCAACCGTATCTCTTTCGAACGGAGACGCCAAACCGAAGCCGCGCGATCTAGCTACGACCATGACACGGAAGGAGGGATATACCTAGGGTCGCGGTGGAGTCGCTACCCTACGAGGAAGAAGATCGTGGTCGCCAAGGGACTCCGCCCGGCTCCTGAAGGCACTCAACTCCCGGCCCGAGGGCTCCTCTCGCATAAAAAGAAACACACGGGATCGCTTGAAAATTTTCGATGAAACCTCCCCGCACGGGAGGTTTCCAATACCCGCAAACAAAACACATGGCACGATGGCCGACAATCACATCCGGGGCACGATGGTCGACAATAACATTCAGGGCACGATGGCCAACAACCCGTGAAGGTGAAGACGACGATGACGGGCGGACGGACGACCACACACACGGGGCGCGCGGCGACGGCGGCCGGTGCGAGGTGTGCCGGCGCAGCGACGTGCCGGGAACGCGCGCCGGGGAACGGCGGCGGTGAGACCTCTCTTCCCCTTCCCCACTCTCCTTCCTTCCTCCTCCCCTCCTCCTCCTCCCTTCTCCTTCCTTCCTCCCTCCCTCCTCCTTTCTTCCTCCTCCTTCCTTCTTCTTCTTCCTTCCCCCTCCCTCCCTTCTTCTTCTTCCTTCCCCTCCCCCTTCCTCCTCCTCCCTCCTCCTCCTCCACCGCCCCTCCTACTCCCCCTCCCTCGCGGCGGTGGCCCGGCGGCGATGCTGCGGCGGCCCACGCGGCGGCGGAAACACCACGCCCCAGCCGGGCGGTGGGCGGGCGGCGGTCGGCGCGGCGGGGCGGCCGGACGGGCGGCGGGCGGCCCGAGGCGGCGGGCCGACCGGGGCGGCGGGCGGCGGGCGGCGGGGGTCGCCGGCGGGCGGGCCGGGCGGCGCGTGTCCCGGCGGGCGGCGCGCGTGTGCGGGGCGAAAGTGTGTGGGTGTGTGTGTGTTAGAGTGTGAGGTGGGAGTGGGGAGTCGGTCGGGGTTGACTAATTTTTTTTATTTAAAAAACTTTTCCCCGTGATGGATCCGGGGGGGATCACGGAAAGACTCCTCCTTTCCCGTGATCCCCTAGATCCATCACGGGAAAGAGTAAAAAAAAAAAAAAAAAGCTCCACCGCCACACCCCGTGAGGCGGGTCCCACTTCCTCTTTCCGTGATGGATGCGGGGGATCACGGGATCCCCAGATCCATCACGGAAAGAGTAAAAAAAAAAAACCAAGCTCTCTGCAAGGACCCCGTGAGGCGGGTCCCACTTCCTCTTTCCCGTGATCACGGGATATGCTCACGGGATATCTCATACCTTTCCCGTAGGCTACCACGGGAAAGATAATTTTCGTGATTATAAATTTATTACCCCCTTTTTCTTTTTTGTAACATATATCTTTTCAAACTTTGATCAAGATTACTTCAAAAATACCTTATAACATACACTCACCCATACATAATTGATCCTTGCGCAAAAAAATGACCATTATTTCATGTGGTTCTATCTCCTTTTTTCAAAATTGTATTTACTTAACTACAACAAAAAAATTATAATAATTACCAAAATAATCCAAAAAATTCTCGAAAATAGACATGACACAATATCTGAGGTCTGTTGCATATAGAAAAAGTTTCGTAGCCAAACCACAACTTGACCGCCACATCCACATGAAATCACACTGGATCATTCTCAACAAACATGAAACTTCTACGTAGATGTTGGAGCTTGTGAACATCGTACGTGCCAACTTGTGCGAAACGTTCCCAATTTTTTATCATAGCCTCGGCATAAGATATCATGACATATTATCAAATTTCATAATTTTTTGCACATCGGTTTATTTTCTAGAATTTTTAAACCACTCGAACAAGGATTAACGTTCATGATTTCGTATTAAGATGTTCCAGATTTCGTTATTTTTTTAAATGCAAGGTCTTACATTGTGTTGAGTATGAGGAATATAAATTTTCTACTAATTTTTTTCAAAAATTTGAAGCACTTGTAGTTCAAATTTGGCCTTATTTCATAAATTCCCATAAAAGAGAATAATTACCTAAATATATCAAATAAAGTCAATAATTCACCAAACTTTAATATTGAGTGCAATATGATGTGCAACAAGTGTAGAAAAAGTTTGGAGATGAAAATCCAAAAAAAAAAATTTCCCGTGAGCTTCTTTCCCGTGAGCAGGATGTACCCCTCACGGGAAAGGGGGCCCTTTGCCAGAGGCCTACTGTTTGGCCCACGGGAAAGCCTGCTCACGGGAAAGAGATATCCCGTGAGCTAGACGGAGTTCTCACGGGAAAGGGTGGACGGAGGGGACGGAGCGGGGCTGGGCTGACGGCCGTTCCCTTTCCCGTGAGCACCCTCCTCACGGGAAATGAGTGGGAGATTTCCCGTGAGCTGTCCATCATGGGAAATTTGATATCCCGTGGGTATTTTCTTTCCCGTGATGTTTTCACCCTGCTCACGGGATATCTTATGGTTTCCCGTGATTATTTCCTCGTTAGCTCACGGAAATCGTTTCCTCCGCGGAAATCGCCGGATTCGGTAGTGTCCAAGTATTACTGCAATTAACGCAGCAATTGCAACTTCTAAGGACCGCGTTGGAGAGCCAGTTTTTTTCCCATACATAGGTACCACTTTCAGCTCATTTGAAGAGGCTAAAGGATTCTACAATGTTTACTCGTGGGAAGTTGGCTTTGGCATACGAGAATCAAGAGGAAAGAAGAATGCAAACGAATACATAACCAAAAAAACTTTGGTTTGCTCGTGGGAGGTATTTATAATAAAACTAGACAAAATACTTTGATACTGACCAGCATCTACAATAATTGAATCGTGAATAAACATACGCCGTGTTGCAGGGCTACTGCAGGAACCCAAAGGCAGCTACCGCACGTTCAGGATGCAAAGCCATGATGCAACTCCACCGAACTGAGGACCATTCATGGATAGTAACTAAGATTCTATCTGAGCACAATCACCCACTTAGTGTGACCTGTGGAGAAAAGAAGCAGTGGGGGTCGCACAGTTACATTGACCCAATGACTATAGAATTCATAAAAAGATTAAGGCAAAACAATGTACCCCTGGGACGTGTATGCAGCATTGTGGGTGTCATGTCTGCAGATTCAAACCTAGCAGTTCGCAAACAAGTTGTCCAGTCAATGTGCGCTCAACTAGCTCAAGAAGACATAAAGGATGACATGAAGAAAACAATGTCCCTCCTACAAAAAATGAAGAATGAAGATAAAGATTTTGAGGTCAGATTCAAGACTACAAGCAATGGTACGATTGAGACGATGTTGTGGTGCACAGGAAAGAACCAAAGTGATTACCAGAAGTATGGAGATGTAGTCACGTTCGACACCACATATAGAACAAACTTGTACAACCTACCATTTGGAATTTTCGTTGGAGTAAACTGCCACTACCAATCAGTTATCTTTGGAGGAGTTCTGATGCAACATGAACGAACAGAGGACTTTGAGTGGACCTTCAAAAATTTCACAGACATAATGGGCGGTAAACAACCCAAAACAATCCTAACAGGTGAGTATTTTGAAACCTTTATGGAATTAGTTATGATGTTGTAAATAACCTAATCATCATTATATGAAGTATAACGCCAGCTTATTGTTCCTTTAAACACAGACCAGTGTCAAGGCATGGCAGCTGCCATTAAAACAACTTTAAAGGGGACAAGGCATAGATGGTGCCGCTGGCATGTCCTACGTCAAGCAAAGCAAAAATAGGCGCCACATACTCCAAGAAAAGTGGATTCAAAAAAAAAGTTTAACCGACTAATAACCGATGAGGTCTCCCCGGTGCATTTGAGAAACGTTGGTTTGAGTTGGTGACAGAATATAAACTTGAAGCCAACAAGTTCCTGATCAGAGCATACAAACATCGAGGAATGTGGGCTAAGCCATACTTCATGGATATATTTTGTGCAGGCATGACGAGCACACAAAGAAGTGAGAGTGCTAATCACATGCTGAAGAGGTTCATTCAAAGATCGGCGCCCATGCACATATTTGTTTCAAAGTTCAGGGATTTACAATTTGACAGAAACCAAGAAGAAGAGAAGGAAAACTACAAGACTAAAATGGTGAGAACATAGGTATATTCTCTGCACTGTTTAAACTTGCCTTATATGAAACTGAATTTTTGCACCACTGCAGCAAACAAGGAAAAAAACATTTGGCGTGCCGCTAGAGACTCATGCAGAATCAATTTACACCAGGAAATGTATGAAAGGTTCCAAAGAGAAATTTACGAGTCCGGTTCTTACACAATAGTAGAGAAGTGGCAAAGCAATCTGAAATTTATGCTAGTGCACAACAACGAGCTCGACAATGGAGATCCTATGAAATACTTGGTTCATTTAATTGGAGAAGAAAAAATAGTTTGCAGTTGTGGCCTCTACGAACATGCAGGAATCCCCTGCAAGCATTGTGTGAAGGTATTTCAAAACATTAAAGTCCTCGCCATTTATCAATCCATCCTACATCCTTAGTCATGTAATGAAAACCTACAATTTTTGCAGGTTCTTTTGCACCTAGATATAAAGAAGATACCATTCAGGAACATTTGTAATCGGTGGACGAAGCCCTCTGAAGACACTCCAGCGAACGTGGATGCGGTGTCCATAGCTGCTAAGGCAACAACTCATACAACAGAGATGAAGAGGCGCATGCTTGTCATAAAGCTTTGGAGCTTTCACAAACAACGCAGAGAATAGAGGACAATGTATTCAATCAAGCGATTGAAGCAATGGAGATGGCGGTGTCAGGGATAAATACCACCAACAACACTGCAAAAAGTAGCTCCGCTCAAAGCCCATTAGCATTTCCTGAATTGAATGATCAAATACAGCTGTCGTGCCCTCCTCGGGTCAAGAGGACAGGCAGACCACGCAATACATCCTTGAAGTCGTGGAAAAAGCACTCAAAGCTTGAGAAGGAGAATAGAAGGCTTGAAGATGAGACGGTCAGCGACATCAAGCTCAAGGATGGCGTGTTTGATAGTAGCAAGACAAGAAAGCTCTCGGATTTACTGCAAGTTACCGAGTAGTTATTTAACTTCAGTTGGGGTAGCAAATGGTGCAAGCCCATCGGGTTTGAGCATGAAAGCTATGTAACATGTTTCTCCTAAAACAATTTACTTCCCGATTGAAGGCAACTTCTTGGCAGTAGGTCATCCGAATTGTTTAGCTAGGCATTGTAATCTTTATCGCAAATCAAAAACATTTCTGCTAAGAAGGAAAAATTCAGCAAACCATTCAGAGGTTGCTCGAGTGAACTCATACACATTATAACCGACATAACAAAACAAAGGAAACTAGAGTCACAATCCAAACAAAAGTAGTACATAAAGAACGTATGGCGCCGTTGATAAGTCTAACAGGCACTTAGCAAACTCGTCCGGGCAAACAATGAGAAATCAGCGGCTCTATCCCTAATAGGCACTGACAATATATTTGAAGGACAGTGGATTAAAAAAGGAATCCGGCGCGTATGGCGCCGTTGCATTGCATTGCTGCACCTGAGCACGACCGTGCTCGATCACTATTCTGCCCGTCACAGTCCTATCTAGATTCCATAGCCTTTAGCACTAGCCTCAAAATCTTCCTTCTCTGTTTTTAGACTGAGACACTGTCTCCCGCGCTAGGACTTTGTTTGTGAAAATTTGACCGAGTTTTGCAAGACTGGTGTATGGATTTCCCGCCCCCGATGAAAAATTTGTCTCCCAAGCTGTGGAGCCGCCCTCTTGTATTATAAATCTTATCGTTTCTGCAGTTTCGTTATAACTTATTTCCAAGACCTAGTTTACTATCTCTTCTATTCACAGTTTTTTAATATGAATAATGGTTTAGTTTTTACGTGAATATTCCTCCATTTTATTATCTATATTTTTTTTAAGCAATTGTCCCGCCGTGTCAGCATTTGTGTAAACCCTTCTTTTTTTGTTGTAAAATAAGAGACATTATTTATTACGATTGAATCGTTTGGCTAGTGTATATTTTTATGTTTTAAATTATATTTCTACTCCCTCCGTCCACAAATAACTTATCTTTTTAACTTTGAGACATCATATTTGACCGTTAAGCCTTATTCAAATTCTTTAGACAATTTATAAATTAAATAAATCATTATTAAAGTATATCTAATAATAAAATAAGTCATATCAAAATGGATGATATTTATATAAAATTTTTAAATAAGACGGCGGTCAAAACAAGATGTATTAAAGTCAACATTATGAGTTATTGGTGGACGGAGGGTGTAGGTTTGAAAGATCGTCTTGCACTAAAATGTTGCGTCGTAATTGACGGTTGCCTGGTCCACTAGGATTTGGACGATTTTTTCTCAGTCGTGTGATCGCTGCCAAACCTCGAAGCAAGCGAGTCATGGCCTGTCAAGTCTTGGAGGCCTGTGTACGCTTGAAGCAGTGGACTGATGCCATCAATTAATGGTGCAGTACTAGGGACCCATAAATAGTATGTGAACGCTACAGCGGCTGTTGATGCAGATCCTTCATTGTTGGCTTTGTGCTTGACGGTGCTTGGCCGTCCAACCTTTGTTGCCGTTGCCTGACGAAGGCCTTTTTTTTTCCCCTTTTATCATTATAACTGGTGTGGCGTATTCTTCGCATTCTGCACCACTTTTTCTACTCAACGCACAAGTTAGAGCGGAAAAACTGTTTATTTTAAGTAGGATTAACTTTGCATCATGAGAGAATTTTTTTTACATTTATTTTAGTTAATATGCATTACTGGGCGAGAGGCCGGTACAGTTCTTAAGCTTGTTAGAATCTTGTGCTATAACGTTTCTTTTGTTCTTCCCGTTCCACAACTTTTTTGAAGCTTGAAATAGCATGCTCTGCCTGAGTAGGGGAGCCACTCTATCCAGAGAGCACGCGCGTTGTCAGAAGGAGAAAAACTTGTCAGCGTTGCGCTTCCAACTTGTCAGCGAACCCATTGCTGGTCTCCTGCAATGCTTACAGCTACTGCTCATGCATCCTGTACAAAGACATGAAAAGTCACTGATCACGGGGGGCCGGCCGTCTGCGAACGGGCAAGTATGCTGGCACAACATTTAAACCATCAACCAACAATTTGCCATTTTCGACGGCGTACCATTGGCACGTATTTCATTAATTAAGAGAAGCGAGATTGTTTACACTACCAAGCACGTTTCTATGGCGAGATGCCTAGATGCGCACTTGGTTGACACACATTACATAGAGCACCGGCTTGAACGGTGGAGCTTAGAGTGGTGTACTAAGGATGAAACAAATGAGCGACGCTGGAAGAAGCGACGTCGATCAGCGGCCCCTCGTTGAGGATCGCCCACGGCGCGGGCGGCCCGATGGGCATGAGCCGGTCTAGCACGCCGCGCTTTGTGCCGGGGACCGGGTCGACGGCGGCTAAGGAACCCTCCGCGATCGCGGGTCCGGAGTCTAGGAGTTTGGGTCCTCCGGCCTGCCCTCCCACTTGTGGACCAAGACGCTTGGGCCCGCCGCCCGGGATGGGGTCTCGGCGGCGCTTCTGGCAAGAAGTCGGTACTCCGTCCTGGGGTCCAATGGCTAGGCACACGCCGGTGACACGGAGTCTTGGCGGTGAGTCGATGAGCGGCGGCTCAAGGGGGAGCTTGAAGGGACTCGACGAAGGCCTCCACCGGCCATTGTAGGTGAGTCGTGCGGGAGCGCGGCGAATGGGAGAGGTGCGGTGGGCGTGGGCGCGCGAGCTGGCTCACTATCCACGACCCGCACCTCCACAACCGCGGGCCGCCAAGGGAGGGGCCAACCCACCGCCAGCGAGGCCTGGTGGTGGTGGGGGGGTCACTCCACGAGCGGTCTCGTAGCATCTTCGTCTCGGCCACCGGTGCCTCAAAGAACGAGGGTGGCCAATGGGGAGCAAGTGGCCCCGAGACCGCCGCCCGGGCCCCGGACGGCTCCTCACGGCGTAGTCGGATCACCGCGGCCCGGCGACAAATGGCTCGAAAAGGAACACCGAAACGCAATGACGAGGAGTGGCGGAGTAGACAAGCGCTACGAGGGAGCGAGAGCCTTCAAGCGGGTCGACCAAACCCGAGGGCCTCCCCTCACGCGACGCCGAGAGCAGTGGGTCGGGCGGAGTGTGTCGCGACGGAGGACTCGGTGGCCGCATGGCCCGACCCCCGCCGACGTGGGTTTGGCCGCCTCGCCCGGGCTGGGTCAGTGCCCCGCGACACGCAGTGTCGCTTCAATCGCTGATTTCCGTGTGGTGCCCCCGCAAATGTCTGATCGTCGACGTCGAAGAGATGCCCTGTCGGGCGCCATGTTGTCTGGGATTCGGGAGCGGGCAAAGAATCTCCCCACGCCAGATCAGAGCCACGTGGACGCGGCGCACCGATCCCCTCGCCACGCTATCGCATCGCCAACGCCAGGCCTTGGTACGCTTGGCGCCGCACGGCGGTACCGGCGGACGACGGTGATGCCGTGCGCGACATCTCTTCCCCTGCGCGCTGCGCCGAAAGCGGGACGAGGCACCGCGGATTCGGAGGTGCATTGGGCGACCATGTGCCCCCCCGCCGCGATTGAAAGAAGGCAAACGTGACGGCCGCCGATGCATCGCCGCCGCCGACGAGGGTGGCGCGGGGCGACGACATCTCCGCCGCGGTTTGCCACAACGTGAAGCCATCATCGTCGACCGGGGTGCTGTGGGGTGTGGGTCGGCGGGGTGGAGGACCGAGCGGCTAGCGTGTCAGATCCCAGCCGCAGGCGACGGGATCGGCGGCGAAGCCTTGCGAGCACACGCTTGCCTTGGCGGGAGGAACCCGAACATATTTGCAGCGGCGGCGTTGACAACGGCAGTAGTAGGCCGAGCACCCACGGTACCCACTGCAGACGAGTCGGCCGCGACGATAGTGGGGGCGGGGCGGCGACCGGCGGGCGGGCCTGCAATCTACCTCGGCTCCACCCCACGTCGTCGCCGGAGGAGACCTCACACTGTAGCGGTGCCGGACTGCGGAGGAGGAAGAAGGTCGACCTGGGGTCAACGTCGTCGTCGGACGCATCATCGAGGTCGACGAATTCTGCGGCCGGGAAACCACCTCTGCCGCCCAGCGCATCGGGCGACAAAGGTGGGTAACGGCTCGTGCGAGGGCGACGGGGCGGACCAGGGCAAGCGTCGGGGCTGGAGATCTCGCCCTCCTCAGCCACGCCGTCACCAGGAGGCGACAGCCGGGAAGACCAGCTCTCACGCCAGCAGCCGCGGCGTAGCCGTGGAGGCCACCCGCACCTGCACCCTCGACGGGGGCCCCGCGAGATCCCAAAGCGGCAGTACTTGGCCGGAGGGAGCGGCGGCGAGCGAAGGGCGGAAAGGCGCCGCGAGGACCCGCGTCAGCACCGATCCGGCTGCGGCTGTGGAGGCCGCGAGGGACCTGCAACAGCGGCGGAGATGCGTCCGCGCCATCCCCAGCCGGGTCGGTGTCCTGCGCTTGCTCACGGGGTGGCGACGGGCGGGAGGCGCGGTGACGGCGTCGGAGGGTCCCCGCCTGGCTGGGATGGGGGGCGCCGGCCGGCCAGCGGCGGCCCCGTCGGTGAAAAGCGGCGGCGCGAGTCCGTCGGCGCCGACTTCCGCACGGAGGGGGGAGCAGGCCGACAAGGGAGGCACCCTGTTGTGGGGGAAGGGAGCCGGCCGCGGATCGGCGGCGGGAGCCCAGGGCAGGAGGGCTATGGCGGCGCCACCGGCGGCGTGGGCGGCAGCGGCGTATGGCGGTGAAGGAGGCGGCGTTGCGAGTCCGCAAGCCTGCACTCGACCGCATCCCCTGCGCCCGCCGATGGCACCGGGCGGCGGCGATCGGGCCTAGAAGCGGCCGGATCCGGGCCCCCGTGGCGGCGGGCGCGGCCAAGCGCCCGGCTGGGGCGTGGGCGAAGGCCCGCCCGAGGACGGGAGCAGGTGGGGGCTGGGGGAAGCAGGTCCGAGGTGGGGGATCGAGGATTGGGTGGAGGGGGAGGCGCTGGCGGGCGGGGGGGCCGCCGGCGGCCCGGGCCAACGGGTAGCGGCCCCCGGGGCTCCTCGCGAACGGTCATTTTCCTGTCCCAAAGTGATGGAAATTTCAATACCAACAATTTGCCATGTGTGTCGGTCAGGAAAATGCTTGCTGTGCTAAAACAGCCAAGCAAAAATTCACCAAAGCCTAAACAACAGGAAAAAAGAAGCACATTTTACTGCCAGAATTAACTATATTATACAATAATTTCACCTAACACGTTATATAAAACCAGCTTAAATAAAATGCCTACTAGATAACAGCATGATAAACACCCTACCTCAACCTTAAAAAATCAACCTGGACCATCGATCAACTAATACTGTAGAAATGACATTTCCCTCCTTACACCTACAATCTAATCAGCCTCTCACACACCCCAAGAAAAAAGTTATCCGCACCCTTCATTCACTGATCCAAGTTTACATCCAGATAAACATATTCAAGCAAACCTGATAACCCATAATCTGAAAATCTAGTTGATCCGACTAGACGCATCGGAGCAAAGATGGGGACGCCAAATACTCAAATCCATCAACATGTTTCTGTATTTGTACTCTTGATGAATCAATCAGCTATTGGATGGACTAGCCAACATGGCAAACCTGGTACAGAATCAATTGTGGACTACACATACCTCATGAACACAAAACTGGCTGACCCTAGCGGACTCCGCAGCCAAACAATCTCTCGATTCAACGCCATGCGGATGAGCGGTCTTCAACCTCTTGCTGCGCCGCCTCATCAACCTCTTGCCCTTATCTGCCCGTTGGGAGAGGTGTGACGTTGGCCGGCTGGATATTTTTGAAATTTGGTTTTCTATGAAATATGGCTCCGTAGAAAACGTTCTTTATGTGCACACGTAATCGCCCTGGTAAAATTGCCATTTAAACAGATGCCATCTTCGATGTGGTAACTGGGTCCTACTAACAAAGCGAAGCCTTTTAATTCCGCAACTAAAATCAAAAAAGGAAACTACTATAAAACACAATTTTGTCTCATTCATGCCACCCATGAGAAAAAAAAAAGACCTTACCCACACATCCATATATATTGGTTCAATGCAACTAACATCGACGATATTCAGTAAACAGTTTCAGCCATTGCTCAATAATTGAAGGAGCATGGAAATATAATAATTAAGTTCTACATAACTCGTCCGAGCAAACTTGTCAGTTATCTGAATTTCTCATGTTTTGAACAATGACACGGTTGACGCGAGCCGCAAAGCTACTGTGGCTATCTGTGGGAGTAGTGAACAATGACACTATGGCTATATCCACAATACTCCGCTTTGGCAACCACATCATTGATAAGTATAACAGAGCATCGAGAAGCAGCAGTAAATATACTACCTAATCTGCCAAAATAGCTGGTCAAAGAAGTCGAGCTAAAGAAGGAAGACGAACAGGAGCACAGCCCCACCACGTCCTGCCAGCAGAAAACGGCCAAAACAGAGCACTGAATATACAGAAGCAGCAGTAAATAATAGGCCCCACCCCTAGCAGCGTCGGACCTACTTTTAACTAAACGGTAACTCCATAGCCCATCCGTAACGACATAAATTTGCTGGACAATTAAGTATATAGTCACTAACCAAGCACGAATCTACAAGCGCGGCAGACGGTAGATAAAGTGGGGGATACATCCCACCGGGGACACCCACACATTCGGCATCTTCATTCTGCTACTTCAGCCTGGAAGGAGCCGGGAGTGGTATTATGGGGGAGATAAAAGGAGCATGGTATACCGGCCGTATACACAAGGTGCCCATATCCGTCGTTGGAGCACCGATTTTTTTTTTTTCTGTTCAAGTACAGCCGCAATATGTACAGTGCATCGATCTCCTTCTCCGATCCTTCTAGTGCTCGATGTGCGTCTTTCTGCTCTGAAGTCACAACAACAAGGTAGTCCTTTTACCCCTATATTTCGCTTGGCTCTATGTACTTTTACCAGTGCAGTTTGGGCGTTTGCAGTACATATGAACCTGCAAGGCCATATATAGGAATGCTTACTTTGGAATGCCAAGTACTAGAAAAGAAAGGTAGTCCTACTGTGTTGTATATATATATAAGTGGTGGATGGTTGTTGTAAGTTGGTATTGTGCAAATTAATCGGTGTTTTGGCGGTGGATCCGCTAGCTATAACTTATAGCCTATAAGATATGAAACACTCCCTTCTTGTACAGTTCATAATTTAGAAGTGTGTGTCATGTATCACATTGCTTTCTTAGAACCAGGCCTTGTTTAGATTGATTAAAATTTCTAACCAAAACTTCCAAAGTTTTTCCAATCGCCAAGGGCCCGAGGTCTAGGGTAGGGGCCCTCGCCACGGAGGTCGTGAGTTTCGGTCCGGTCGTCTTCTCCGGGCGTGGTTATGCCGCTACAGCCGTAGGCTTAGTTGAGAGGAAGAGGGAGATTGAGATAATGATCTTGCTTGATTCCTTCTCTCTTCTGGTTACAAGGATATAAGGCCGATCGGCCAATCCGCATGGAGCCAATCGCCCTTGATTCTAGGCATGCTAAAACAAACTTTCTAAAACAAACTTTCCAACTAACAACTTATTTTCTAACTTTAGCCACTAGAGCCGCCGGGCGTGGCCTCCTCGACGCTGCCTTCATCACGCTCAAGACGCCGACGCCGCTGGCGCTGACGCTTCCTCGACGTAAAGTCGATGGCGATGTCGGCCCAAACAAAGCAGAGGGAACCGGCAGTGGGTGCAAAGCAGGGCGGCTGGATGAAGGTGTTCGGTCTTGTACTGCTGGGCAGGTTGCGCGACGCCCCGACGAAGTCTTGCACCACGCCAGCCGCATGCCGAAGTGGGAAGTCGCGGCGCTAAGCCGGTGTAGTGTGCGGTGCACCCCCGTGGGTCGCCCTCATGAACAGCGGGCGACGATCTCCAAAGAGAGGGGAGAGGCGTACCGGAATGTAGAGGCTCATCAAAAGTGACTATGTCAGTCCGTCACACGCCTCACTGTGGCTGCGCTGGTGCCGGCTACAACCTCCGCAAGTGTACAGCCACCAAGGCCGGGTCCAGTGCTTTCGAGCTTGGCGCAGCCCGGGCCGATGAAGTCGAATCGGGCGCCGAGATGGCCAGCACTCACCTCCTCCCTCGTGTCGCTGGGCGAAAGTGCATCCGGCCACCTACATTCGCCGCACCCGACTCTGTACTCAACGTAAAAATCAAAGCCCAAAAAGCTTGCCCACCCGATGATGTTGTGGGATCGTAGTGGCAGGCGCCGTCCAGCAAGTATTTGAGGCCGGCGTGGTCTGTCTTTGACGACGAACTGCCGCCCCAAAAGGTATGCCGCCGCTGCCGCGACCGCCTGACTGACCACGATGAGCTCGAGGCCGTAGGGCGGGCGCAGGGCGCTGCGTGTCGTGGAGCTGATGGGCCGGGCCGAAGAAAGCCACCGGGTGGCCCTCCCGACAAGCACGGGCGCCAAACCCGCGGCGAGGAGCGCCACACTCGACGCATCTAACGCTTTGGCGAAGTCCCGCATGGCGAGCACGGAGCCGACGCGTGACCGCAGCCTTGAGGGCGAACGCGGGCACGCCGCCGCTCTCATCCCGCAGCGGCCGCCCCGCTGAGCAGCTGCCGCACGGGGCTGCCACCGTCCCCGTGAGTTATGCACGGTAACTTGCGTAGTAGCCCGCCAAGCCAGGGAAGCTTTCACGCGACCGGGACCGACTGAGCGGCGCCGGCCGGGCCGACGATGGCTCGCACCTTGGCCGGTCCATGGCCACCCCCGGGCAGATCACGCGGGCCTGCTGCAGGCGACGGACGGGCAAAGCCGGGGGCACACTTTGCCGCGCTTGACGAAGAGGTGGTGCCGACGCAATTGCCGAGGACGGCACGGAGATGGTGAAGGTGGATCCGCCCATGTCTTGCCGTAGATTAGGATATCGCCAAAAAACAAGGACGAACCGGGCGGAGGAAGGGGCGGGGACGCCGCTCATGAGTGCCCGGAACGCCGCCGCGTTCTGCGAAGGCGAGGCCAACGCCATCACCAGGGAACTCGCATGCGACTGCCGTGAGTGCGGGCCGTCCTTGTGGACATCCTCCCCGGGCGCATGAGCACTGGTGGTACCCGGAGGAGGTCCAAATTTTGGTGAAGTAGCGCTACGCCGTGGAGCTCATCCAGCCACTGCCGACGATGGGAATGGGGAACGCGGCCTTGACCGAGAGCCGCGGAGGGCGCGGTAGTCGGACGCAAGCCCGCGACCCGTCCGGGCTTGGACGCAGGAGGACCGAGACGAGAACGGCGAAGTCGCCGCGCGCGCATCCCCGCTCGATCATGGCGGCGCCTGACGGCGTTGAGCTTCGTCACTTGTGAAGCGCCGGGTGCCGATGGGCGCCATACCACCGGCTCTGCGCTACCGTTGATCTGATGATTGGTCGTGGCACGCTACGGTGGCGCCCCGCTGGCTCGCGAAGATGGCGCCGAGCGAGTCGAGGAGCGCTTCAAGGTGGGGCTCGCACCACCGAGGCAATCGATGGCGCCGCCCTGCGGGCGTAGATGGCGGTCCCAGACACCGCGCCCCGGTGCCGAAGGACAGCGGCCGGCCGCCAAGTCCCTGCACGATCGCCCCAGCCAGCGCCCAGACCACCTTGTGCCAAGGATCGACGCCGTCATCTCGCCAAAGCGGCATGACGAACAAAGTCGGCCGTGAACAGCCACTCGGTGGGAGAGTGGAGCTGGCGCCGAAGAACCCCCGACGCAGTCACGCTCGCTGCGCCAGTTAGCTTACCATGGCGGTGAGGCGCTGGGTCGCCGCCGAGAGGGAGGCCCGTGGCGTTGCGCCGCCGCTTCGAGATGAAGTTGTGGGTGCTCCCGGAGTCGAGGAGAGCTTACTCGCCGATCGCGGCGCCAGTGCCCACTTGATCTCGCAGATGGTGTCGACCCACGCGCACTCGCTGAGGGCCTCAGCATGCGAAGCGGGTGCTCCGCCAGCCCCGGCAAACTGCCCTCCTCGGTTGCCAATCTCCCACGCCGCCGACGTAAGAAGATGCGCCGCAAAACCGGGCTGTGGCTATGCGAATATTTCTCATTGCAGTGTAAAGCAGAGGCCTTGGCGGGCGCGTTTCGCCATCTTTCGGGCGACAGACGCCGCCGCCGCTCAGGTGGCGCTGCGCGAAGAAAGCGCCGCCTCGACCGGGCGGCGGGCGCTGAAGGGGCTGGGGGGCTCGCGAGCCGCTAGCAACGCCGACGCTGCCGTGGTGCGTGAAGGAGGGCGCTGCTGTTGCTCCCCGCCGGGACCGGCGGTGTCTTATCAAGTTCCATCAGCTCCACTTGGCGCCAAACTCATGGCGGCGGGCGGCGTCTCGGGTGGTGGATCCTGGCCAGCGTGGCGGCGGCGGCAGCGATTGCCCCGGTGGGGCAGCTGGGCCGCTTTCGTTGGCTCCAACCAGCGAGCTCACGGAATCGGTGCTCACGGAATGGTACGGAGTACTCCTCCACGCGGTGCGGTCTTGGCGGCACTCGGCAAGCTTCGAAAAAGTGGTATGCGAGCAGCGGAGGTGGGCGAACCGTGGATGAAGCAGCTCCTTGAAGCGACCCCATGGTGGGCGTCCCCTCGTCCTCCTGCGGTTTGGATGAACCCGGGCGGGCGACGCCCTGCGAGGTTAATACAGCCATCCACACCCGCTCCTCGGCATGGTGTGTTTGTCGGAAGCGGAAGATTCACGCTTGTTGGCGAAGAAGGGGGATCGGTTTGCCATCAAACATGAAATCCCACTTCTGGAACTTTTGGTGGGCGATCGAGGTCGTGGCGCGCGTGGTCGCGACCGCGGATGACGGCGATACCCCTCGCACTTCTCCTTCGCCGGCGATGTCGGTACGCATCTCCTTCATCATCTTGATGACATCGGCCGAGGTTTGCTCTCGACATGGTGGGGAGGTTGCCGTGGATGTGGCCGGCGATGGAGGTGGTGGTGGGCCGTTGAGGCTGGCTGTGGGCGGGGAAGCGATCTTTGAGGATTGCGACCGACTCGAGATACCAGGGTTGTCAAGGGCCCGGAGGTCTAGGGTGGTGGCCCTCGGGCTACTCGAGGTCGTGAGCCTGGGTCCGTCGCCTTCTCCTGTGGTTATGCCGCGACGTACCGTAGGCTTAGTTGAGAGGAAGAGGGAGATTGAGATAATGATCTTGCTTGATTCCTTCTCTCGTCTGTTTTACAAGGATATAAGGCCGATCGCCAATGCGCATGGAGCCAATCGCTCCTTGATTCTAGGCATGCTAAAACAAACTTTCTAAAACAAACTTTCCAACTAACAACTTATTTTCTAACTTTAGCCACTAGAGCCACGGGCGTGGCCTCCCCGACGCTTCTAAGACGCCGCCACAGACGCCCCGACGTCGCGACGCTTCCTGGACGAAAGGCGACCGTTTTATGACATCCACTCTCTCCCATCACATCACATTAAATACACCAAAAGACATATGTTCGAGTATGAAATGTAGGTAAAAAAAAGTAACTAATCACATAGTTACATTTGTACATCACGGCAGATCTAATCTTTTGAGCCTAGTTAGTCCATGATTGGACAATATTTACCATAAACAAAACAAAAGTGCTACAGAGTGCTACGAGTTGGAAATGCTTATTTTTGCTAGTTTTAGCAATCTAAACAAGGCCCCAAAGGTAAAAAACACCAAGTCTGATTTCTTAACCACGGCGGTCATTTTGGATTAACCACCACGCCATTCCAATCGCCTCATCGTACCTAAGGTCACCATTAATCGTGGCCTTGGCGGGTTGGTAAAGGAAACCTATTAACCGTGACGGTTTACTATATATGGCGGTTTTATCGAGTCGTCTGTCACGGTTAAGAGATTAACTCGAGGCAATTGCCGCCCAATGGCCTCCGCTTCGGCCGTGCTCCATTATCCATGGTTTCTTTATATATCGACCGCCATGGTTAAGATTTCAAAAATGCCTCCTACATGATTTTATGTAGTAATAAAACTTTTTTTTTTTCAAAAAAAGTGGTGCGCCGCTGTATAGGCCGTTCTCTTTCGTGTGATTGGTCTGGTAAAGTTTTAAAATAGAGGTGGATGGGAGTAGTCTTAACTCGAAACTATACTCATTTTCCATACAAAAGAATGAATATCATGTCGGTTAAACAAAAATGCCGACGTGTCACTATAGTTAATGAAGAGAAAGGGCAAAAGAGGAAGACTTATGGTTTCCTCGTCCAAATTTTACTCAAAAACTGACTGACACACTTCTTTTTTTTTCTTTTTGTCTAATCAATAGAAATTACAGCAAATCTTTTGTCATCTTTTCTACAAAAGATGAAGAGTTTGTTTCTCATATTTGAAATGACTTTGACAAGGCAACCTACCACCGATGAAATGATGGTCTCTCGCGATCGCAGAGCAAAGTTGTGGTTTGTTCCCTGTGAGTTTTACACCCACTTGTCCCAACTTCGCTAGCTGTCCCTATGCCTCGCCTCGTCGTAGCTACATCATGTCGCTTTGCTGGGCTACGCATTTCCCCACAACCGACACTTTCGCCACTCCTAGCACGCCGCAATGGTGCTCAAGCGACCATGACTTTTTGGCCGCACCTCATGGTCGTGTCAAGTTTGGTCAGCCCGCTCAATGCACCGTAACTATGCCTCACTTGTACCGCCCGGGTGCACTGACCCACCCAATGTGGATGTCATGGTAACCTCAATAGAGTTAAAAGCAAGAGGTTACTGCAAATATCAAGGCCATGTTGGATCTTAAGGATATGTCGCCCAAGCTTGCATTTTGCTCATCTTCCTCCTATTAGATGCGACATTCCGCCACTGCCAAAGTCACCCATGCCGCCACTACTATCACAAGATTTTTTCCCTGTGGCGGACGTTTACTCATTTTCCGTGATGGGCAAGGTCATAGTTAATCTGTGGACCACATTGGCGTAGCGCCCGCCATGGTTAAGGGACCGTAAAAAAGAAAAGAAACATGTCCGAGCCCATGGAGCCCATCCATAGGCCCGAAAAAGCCATCACGCGCGCCGCCATGCTCGGCCGCTCGTCGGGTCCCCCCCGCCACTTTGCCGAGACCATGCCTTGCGAGATCCGGCCGCCGAGGAGCTCCAACCGCCGTTGGATCTAGATTCCGCGCGACGCCTCGACCTACATGCGGATCCGCGTGCACCCACCATCATGGAGTTCCAATCACCTTCGTGGCTCCACTCGTGGATTTGGAGGTACTCGCCGCCGAATCTAGTACTCTAGCCATGGGAAGGCTCTGCCTGCCGCCACTAGGATGGAGAGCGCCACCGACGCCGCGGGCACGCGCCCTAGGGTTCTAGGCATGCACGCGAGGCCACCCCCGCCATCATTGGGGGAGCATGCCACGGCCATGGATGCACACCGGCCCTATGAGCTTCTAGAGGGAGGAAGCTAGGAAGAGGGAGACAGGGGAAGGGGCAGTGGGATGGCGTAGAGGGGGCCAATAGGAGAAGAGTGGGCGGAGGGATGCGTGAGAGGGCCGGCGGAATGTGGAGGGAGGGGGTGTTGTGCTCTTCCGGGAGAAGGAGCGCCCCTAACGCCTACGTGGAGAAGGAGCGTGACACGCTTTTGGAGAGATGAGGGAGCAAGTGCCTCAAAATCTAACTCCACAATTTATCTGAAGCGGTTATCCTGGTCGAGATGGGCCATCTTCTAGGCCTCGATTTATGGTGATGGGCTTTTGAAAAATGACCTCCATGAAAAATTGATTTACCGTGGCAAGAAAAGTTAGTATGCCCGCCACTGAAAATAGATATTAATCGTTGTGGACCATTTTAAGCTGCTCGCCACGGGTTATTGATTTTCCATGACGGGCAAAAGTGTTTCGCGGTTAATCGAGGTATTAACCGCGGACGGGCAAAAAAACTGCCCGCCACGGTTAGTACTTGGGATGTGTCGGGCCAAAGAAATCTTGTTGGAATGTCGCGGCGCTCATAGTGCATCATTATACCGCTGATATTTACAAGCATGCCTTAAGCTTCCAACCTTGGTGCTCTCCCCACGCAACTCACCGACAATCGCGTGGGTGTGGAGGCTTGTCATGCTTGCTCGGCGCTCTCGCCACCACCTTTGGGCCACCGCACTCGCCACACCATGCCCACCGTGTCACCATATGCCCAAAGTTAAAAATAGGTTGTCTACAAAAATATGAGTTATTTGCATCATCAACTTGTTGTTACAAAGAAATCACACTTTATTTTTGTTGAACAATTTAGCCCTCTCCCCTAAATAGTCTCCATGCTCTGCCACAGAGCCTGCAGCCGCCGTGGCACTTTGCGCTCAAGTCGATCGAACAGGTGCACTGGAGAGAAATGACCCTGATGCAAGGTCGAACTACTAAAGAAAAAAAAAACCACCTTCCGTTCCTTTGCCCGCTTCTATTGTTAGCCGACATTCCCTTTGGTCTTATTTGCATCTCTCTTGCTCCTAACCTTCTTGCTGCACGTAATATATTTGTATCTCTCTTGCTCCTAATCTTCTTCTGCCTTTTCATGTTTGCCGCGTGTTGGGTGTTATGAATTGTACGTAGCCCAACAAGGCAACAACATTAAAAATCTTGAATTTCGGAAAATGTGTGTGCAATTGATTAAAAATTTATCAGTATTTAACTATTCAGACAAAGCATACGTACTGTAAATAGTCTGAAAGTGTGTCGCGCTCCTTCTCCACATAGTAAGATTTTGGAGAGATGAGGGAGCAAGTGCCTCAAAAATCTAACTCCACATGCGAATTGGCTTGATGTCCAATGGTAGGACGGTCAATGGGGGCTACCCACCCAGGGGTTTAAATCACGGTGCTTTCCTTTTCCCCGATTTTTCCGGGATTTACCGGCGTTATACATTAAGTGGTAGCGGCGTTCCGTCGGCGACGAGGCGCCAATGGTGACTTCGGGAATCTCCTGATCTGCCATGTGCTTTCGGTCCTTCGGGTGCTTCATAGGGGTAGGGTTTGTATGCGTGTGTTCATAGGGGTGAGTGTGCGTGCGTGTTGTGGCGTCTAGCGTTGTCTTGTGTAATTCTCAAAAAAAAAAAAAAAACTAACTCCACATAGTAAGATAGTTGAATATACTTAACAGTGCTGTAAATCTAAACAACCGGATTATGATGGGAGTCGTAGCAAATCAGAAACAAAACAGGCAACAGCTACCCATCGCCAGGCCGCCTCCTGAAGCAACACGTGCCTGTGCCTTCCACCGCGCAGCTGATCTCCGGGGCACTACCGACGAGACGGCAAAAGCCACTCACTCTCAGTACTCCGTATGTAGACACTGCTGCGTCACTGACCTGACCGCGCATGCGCTCCATGTCAGCTATGCCTGTTGGCGTTGGGCCTCCTAGGGCGTGTTTGGAACGCAGCATGCCGGCAGCCCGGCCCAGGGACCAGGCTAAATCCAGCCAGAGCCATGTGCAGCTGGTGCAGGCCCCGTGTTTGGTTTTTGGCCCAAACAAGACTGGCCTAGTGGAGGTTGTGTTTGTTTTCTGGGTTGGAAGGCCGGCCCAAAGACCAACCGCCACAACCGCCACATCCAAAACCTGTTTGGTTCCCAGCCCGGCCGAACCAACCACCTCAACTACCACAGATTTGAAACAAAGTGAAATAGAAAGAAGAAATGAAATGCTTCATGGTTTTTCATCATCACAGTCCTCGGACTAATGTTCTAGTTAATCATGGAGTCATAGCCGAGCTAATTTAACAACAAAAAGCACAAGGGAGAGCCTAATTAACAGTCCACAAATGAGCTCATGAGTTCTCGTGTCCACTGATACAACACAAATTGACACAAGGCAGATATCAGTTCACACTACCATTGGCTGTTCCAAGTAGTTAGTCATCACATGACCTTCTTCCAACCGAAAATAATGAACAGAACCAACACCATCACCAATGCACAAAGCACCATACCAACCACAAAGCACAGAGACGATTCGGTATGAACCACAGCTGGGGGAGCGTCCAGCAAAAGAGGTTGTTCCTCTCCACCAATGTACTCCAGATAAGATGCCTCAGCAGCTTCTTGGGTTTCAAACTTCTTGAAACAGTTGTTTGGAAAACCACTTACCTGGGCGTTGCAAGTTGCCCAGCATCTGTACACCCCAGGAACCCTGCCACGGTACACGGCATACCAGGCCATGTACTCCTTTAAGAAGCATAAAACAAGATTGCCTCAGATTGAAATGCCAATGGAATGAAAAGGTGGCACTGTTATCATCATAGACATAAAAGAATTGTTTGCCTCAGTCATAGATAATATAGATGAAACCACCGGTGGCATATGTCAACAGATTTCATGGTACCCATGGAACCATGACTCCATCCATGCCCAACCATCGAGGGGAGTCAAAGGAACTCAGGATTGCATTGGGAATGGATGTGAGTCATGGTTTGATGAGTAACATGAGGTAGATAATAAAGAAGCCACCTCAGAATATTGTGTTTGACATCACAGGCAACAGGAAAGACAGGCCTCAGCATTTTTTTCAACTTAGCAAGTGTATAATAAGCATCATTGGTGGCTGCATGATAAGAAATGAGGAGCCACCTCAAGCAATTTGAATTTTGCATCATAGGCCATCAGCAAACCGAAAAGTTCAGCAAATGGTACCAAGTTTAGCAAATATGATAGCCATCAAAGCATAGCAGCAAATGTATCAAGTTCATCACATATATAAGCCATCAGAGCATACCAGCAAATGCTACCAATTTCATCAGATATATTAGCCAACAAAGGATACCAGGAAATAATTCCAAGTTGAGCAGCCAACACAGGCTGGTCACATACTAGCCAACAAAGCATAACAGGAAATACTACCAAGTACAGCAGCCAATAGAGGCTGCTAATAGTGCATTACAACTTCCATGTGACCTATAGTTAGCCACCCTCCACAAACACTAACCCAAGAGGACAGGTGTGAATCAAAATAAATAACCTGCACAAAAGCACCAAAAAGATGGTGCAAAAAGAAGGAGAGTGGGTGAGGGGGTGGAGGAACTATACTTCTCCACTCAACCCCCTCTTCACCTACAAAGGCCTTTTGCACTTAGAACTACATGAAGTAGTTCTTGGCTAGGTAGGTCCTCATCCAAATGTCCCTATGGCTGGACTCCATCTTCACAAAGCCAGTAGCAATGGCCTTGTTCTCAAACAGGTAAGTTAAGGCCACAATGAGGGACTCTGTGCTGAACCCCTCCATCTGCATGACTGCAAGATACAGGTCAGGGTCCACATGAGCAGCCCCTCTCCTCCCCTAAGTGCAAATGCCACATCCCTAACGCATCGGACATGGAGGTGAGCATGATCATCTCATCATCGAAGAAGGTCCCCCTCTTCCTCTTCCCTCCCACTATTTACGTGGCCTTGCTTCCCTCACCCACCTCAATAGGACCTTTCTGGTCAGTTGGCTCAACCTTCACAGCATGGTTAGTAGGCTGACTCACCCCAAGGGACTCACCAGAGCCAAGAGCATACTTCCCAGTGGCCTGGGAGTGCCCAAATATGGCCTCCATCTCGAATAGAACCTTATAGGCGCTTAAGGAACTCAACATCCTTAGGGTGGTCCTACTGCGGTAGGCATGGAGTAGAAGGTAAAGCAACATAGGTAAGGAAAGAAGTACAAGGGATAGAAAATATTCATGGTGCATTCTACCTTGCAAAGGGCCTAGGTAGTGATCTTGGTCAAGCATGATAGCACACAGTATCATTGTCCCACAAGGCGAGACTAAGCTCCTTAAAGCTTAACAATCCTAGACCACTTGGCTCTCCACTTCCTTAGGTGATTGTACACCCGGGTAGGGCTAACCACATCACCATTGAAATCTTTTAGGCACTTGGCTATCCAAATTGACATCCTTGTCCTTAAACACTTTGTCGCCTAGTACCACCGGAAGAGCAAAGTTTGGGCCATCCTCCTAAGAACAAAGCCGAGGAGGTGGTGTTGTTCCACCTCATAGGACCGAAGAAGGCGGTACAGTGGCCGGTGCATCATCGATCCACCTCCACAACATCCACAAAGCGAGGAACAAACACACGGCCTCAATCGGAGCGGCCCATCCTAAATGGACCAAAGCAAATGACAATGCCAACTTATGTAAGAAAACATTACTAGAAAATGAAATAGTGGCCTCGGCAAATGGATCAAGTCATAGAACAATATCATAAGCAACAAAAACATCATAGGCCACATTACTAGAAAATGAAATAGTGGCCTCAAAGAAATGGATCAAGTCATAGAACAATATCATAACCAACGAAACATCATAGGCCACATCGGTCTCGGGTTGTCCACTTATTACATTACAAGTTCACATACCAAATGTTCCACACCGGGGTCAACAAATTAAAATACAAACTCAAATGTTCATGATTGCATCGGGTCCTACTATTGGCCCCCGCCATGCCACATGGCATCACAAATCTCATCTCTGATAATAGTCATGGCAACAGTGTCCTGGGCAGCTATTTCATCATCAGACCGGGTGAGGCAAATTTGATGGAACCCAATCCTCATCTGGCACAACCGGATCCATTCCAAACCCCGGGATCCATTATGCAAAATGCAACATGCCAGCACAAGCTTTACCCGCAAGCTTGAATGGGTGGAATGGCTTGTTGTCCGAATCTGAAAACCGCCTTAAGAGCCCCAAAAAGCCTCTCAATCTGCTACCCTAAGTGAAGAATGCCCGAGGTTGAATAACTCCCTAGCATTGGTGGGCCCCTTTCGGCTGTTGTACTCGGATAGATGGTACCTAACCCCCTGGGGAGGAAGGAAACCACTACGGCAACCATACCCAGCATCTACAAGGTAGTATTTACCTACAATATGGCCATGGGAGGACTAGGTGAGTGTCAACCTGAATCTTAAGGACACAAGTGCAATTGGCGTGGTATTGGTGTTACCTTGTGGCACGCTGAACCCATCCTCTCTCTCAATGGCATCAGCTAGGATGTGGGAGTCATGTCTTGACCCCTCCCAACCCGGCTAGGACATAAGTAAACTTGAGGTCAAAATCAACGGCAGCCATCACATTCTGAGGTGGGGTCTTTCCTCCTACCCCCCGAAAGCTTGCTTTGGATCCTTCTTGGCACCCTTGCCAACACATGGGTGCCATCAATAGCCCCAATGCAATCCTAAAATGGTATTAACAGTCAAGAACAAATTCTAGGGCAACAGGTGGCCAACTACAATACTATGAAATCACAGTTACCTTCAAGTAAGGGTTACACCTATGGCTGCCAAGTATCTTTGGAGGGGTGTCATTTGTGGGAGCCTTAATCATTTCTTGCCTTAATTCACCAACAAAGATACAACACTTGATGAAAGTGCCTATGGGCCGATCTCTATTGACCTCCTAAAAGGACTGGTGAACAACCCTAAACCGCTGGTTGTGACCAACTATGTGCGTAAACATTGCAACCTGCTCCTCAACAAAGGCAACCCGGCTTCTCCGGTACAAGGCCTCTAGTCCTAAAAAGCTCACAAAGTGCAAAAAATGGAGCCCCGGGTCATCCTAATCATGGACGGACATTCTCTATCGGTGGACCTAAAATGGCCATGAGGGTACAGCTGTCTATGCTCCTCGGCATCACTCCTCAAATGATACATAAGTGGGTCGGGTTCGGGGTTGGACCTCCTAATCCCTCTTTGGCAACAAAGGACACCATGACCACTACCAAGGCAAAGAGCTTGCTTGGCCAAAAAGCTCTCTTGTCCGAAAGCAGATCCATCTACATTCATGAACATAAAATGCAATACAAAATTTAATGACCCTGTAGGCATCGGCAAGGTAGTGAATTCATAAACAATCAACCACGATCACGGCTTTACTTGCATGACAACATGCCTCCCAAAGACATTGGACAACCTCATCATCGGCCGAATCAAAGAAATGACAGAACCAAGCATGAATAAAGCAAACTTTCATGAACTAAGTACTCATCACCATGGAAGTCAAAGGAATAACCATCAAAATTAGTCACGGCTGCATGAAACATGCCTCCCAAAGGACACCGCGACAAGGTCATCGTTGACCTAACATTTCACCTTGGGGTGGTCGATGGAGAGGAAGCGATCAAAGGCGGAGAGGAAGCAGATCCGGCGGAGAGGAAGCCGATCCGGTGGAGAGGAAGCAGATCCGGTACCGCACCCAACCAAACCACAACGCCAGACCCAAGGAAGACGACGAAAGAAGACCGCCGCGCCTACCGGAGTCCCAGCCAGCCGAGAGACGCGTGAGGAAGCCGGCCGGGAAGACCGCCCGCGCCAACCAACACTCGCCCGCGGTATCTCAATGGGAAGTGGGGACAAATCGAGAGCAAAAGGAAGAGCATGGAGGATGGAGCACCGCATAAAGGCGGGCGGATTTCACACCGGGAGGAAAGGCGGGGAGGGCGTTTCCCCCCTTCCCCGCACGAGCGCGAGACCCATGGGCGCCAACCGGGAGCGGGGATCGCCCGCGGCGGCCCCGGGGCGGCGTGCCTATCGCGTGGGGGAGCTTCGCACGGCCGAGCGCCAAAAGGGTGCTTTGAGCACCCGTCTTAGGGCAGGCTCGGAGATGGAGCCAACGGAACCAAATAAGGAGTGTGCGGCCGGGGCCGCGGGCCACCCACCCCGCCTCCTCAAACACACTAAAGGCTGGTGGATCACCCGGGGCGGCGTGGCGGGGCTGCGTGTGGATCGATGGCGGCGTGGGGCCGCGGCCCGTTGGGATCCGCGACAAGCGGCAGATGAATCAATGGTGCCCGTGGGCGTGCGTGCTCATCGTACGGTTAGGGGTCCGGGCCCCCGTGCATTTGTCCGGCCGTCCCCGAGGCCGTGTCGGGTCATTCGTGGGTCATCGGTACCGGGTCCCGAAAAGTTATCAAAAGTGCTACAAAGATCCGTCACATCGAATCTTTTTATCGTATGTATGGGGCATTAAATGTAAGTAAACAAAAAAATAAATTGCCTGATTTGATCGAAAGTGCGAGATCTAATCTTTTTGAGCCTAGTTACTTCACGATCTTGTAGGACTTTTCGTTTGTATTTGATAATTATCGTTCTATCGTGGACTAACTAGGCTCAAAAAAAGATTCGCTCGCACTTTTTAGCCAAAGCGTGCAATTTGTTTTTTTTTTTAACTATATTTAATGCCCCATGCATGCGACAAAAGATTCGATGTGACGGGTGCAGAAAGCACTTTTCGGGTTCACTTTTCACCAACCTAACACACCCCAGACTGTCTTCTTTTCAAAATAGATGGCACAAGTATGATTTTGTGCTGGCTAGTTTTTTTTGCAGCTTTTGACTAATGTTGGGAAAAAATCCATGCAAAATGTAAATAAGTTTTTTTGTTAAGTATATTCAACTATCCATCTAATCTATTTATACTCATTACATACTATAAATATTACTCCCTCCTCGTTTCGAGAAAACTTGCAACTATGGGAGGCGTGCGGTCAAACTTTCTCAACTTTGACTAGGTTTGTAGAAAATACGTGCGACATTTATGTCTCCAAATAAATTTATTAAAAAACTAGATTTAAAGATCTTTCCGATGATACTAATTATAGAGTATAACTATTTATATATTTAATATATAATTGCCGATAGTTTGAAAACATTGACTTCTTGGGAAGCGAGAATTCCATGTTTTCTAAACGGAGGGAGTAATATTTTTGCACCTTTCCTATGTCTCTGTTGAAAGAAATTTGTCAACTCCATCTTGTGACGTGTGCTCTGGTCCGATGTGTGCCAAGATGCGTCTTGACCGTGGTAAAATTGTTCAAATCAGATCTTGTGCTTTGTGCTAGGACACCACTCTCTTTTTGTCCTTGTTCTTTTATAGAAAAAAAAAAATTGTTTATTGTCTCTTGTTGGCTGTGGTAAATTGTTTAAATCTGTATCTTGTCCTTTGTGCTCGGACACCACCTTCTTTTGTCTTTATTTTTTTGCATAGAAAAAATTGTTAATTCAACCCGTCTCGCTAGCTAACACTTTGTACATACAGTCTTGCGATGACAGATCCCACCCTTGGACATTATCTAAGGGTCTACCACGTTGCAAAAAATGTTGGTCATTTTTTTTGTTGTGAAAGAGATATAGCAACTCCCAAAATTTTGATTATATATTCGGTGAACATTTAGAAAAAAAGTTGACTTCTTTTTTTTTTTTAGAATTTCACAGTAAAATATAGATGTCCACACATGGATGCATAAACATTAGTAGGTCCCAATAGCTTAAATGTTTGGAGGATTATGAAAGAGAAAGGAAACAAACACACCCATTTATATATTAGTAGATGGGGGACAGAGAATGTTTGCATTTATATCTCAAAATAAATTTCCTACGAAAATACTCCCTCCGGTCCTCTGTACCTAGCGCACACTCATTTTTCATTTTGACCATAATATGTGGCGCAGTGAAAATGTTAAGAGTAAATTAAGTGGTGCGCATGCACTGCAGTTAAACGAAGCTGAATGCATTGCAGGCAAAGAACGAAACGGTCTCGAAATGGTATTTTTTTTCTCGTTCTAATTATGGCTGCCATCCATCCAATCTCGCAGCGTCCTTGTGCCTACCTGTAGCCCATCCAGTACTAGTAAAAGCCACAAGTCCATATTAGTGTACTGTACGACTAGCTCCTTGGCGTCATTCTCTGTCCCCATCTACTCCATTTTGGGCCACGTTTAGTTGGCAGATTTTTTGCCACAAAAGTGCAAATTTTAGACCCTCTCTCCATCACATCACATTAAATACACCAAAAACATATGTTCGAGCAGTAAATGTAGGTAAAAAATTAACTAATTACACACAGTTCTGTACATGACCAGATCTAATCTTTTGAGCCTAGTTAGTCCATAATTGGACAATATTTACCACAAACAAATGAAACGTGCTACCGATTGCTACAAAGAGTCGAAAAAGTCACTTTTGCTAAAATTACGCCAACTAAACGAGGCCTTGGTTTGGGACCAGCTGATTTGCATCCCAATATAAGCAAAACAATGCTGCTTGTAGCACCTTGCCATTAATCAGCGGAATGCTTCTTTCCACGATGGAGTCTTCTCGTCGATGCGGCTCCGCCGCTTCATCCGGACGAAGCAGCAAGCGGGCGGCGTTCGTCGACGGCAAGGGCGGCGGCGGCTGTTCCCGTGCCTCTTCTGCGACAAAGACGTTCCTCAAGTCGCAGGCGCTGGGCGGGACCAGCATCCCGCGACAAAGAAGGAGCCGCGTGGTCGGCGGCTTGGACCGCTACCTCAGCTCCTACGCCGCCGAGGGTCGAGGGCGGCGCTGGCAGCGTTGCCGCCACGCTGTCGGCGCCGTGGCAAGCTCCTGCGACTGCATTGGCGCTGGCCGCCAGGCTAGCGCCGCTGCAGTCGAGGAGGTGATGCGTGACTGGGGCTGTGGCTGCCAAGGCCGCCGCAGGGAGAGATGGTGGAGAGGTGGAGAGGCGGCCATGCGAAATGCCTGAAGCCCACTAGGCCAAACACACAAATAAAATGGCACCGCTTTAACCCAAGTGAAGCTTAGAGGGGGTGTGCTAAGTAGGAAACCATTGATGCGCACTAAATTAGCGGAGATATTAGTTTGCGGGGGCGGCTGCCCACATCCTCCCCTCGCAGTTTTACATAGAGTATGGGGAGGACCTTGCACCACGTTCTCCCCCGCTAACTAGACGGAAGAGCATCCTGAGAACACCGCTTGGAACCTTATGGCGATCGTGGACTTGGGTTGTTGGTTATCGCGGCGCCGGTCGCCCTTCCACTTGTTAATAAGACCGCCCGCCGCCTCTCCGGGTTAGGATCGCGGAAGGCCGACTTCTCGGCCAACCAGGCCAACTGCGGCCAGGGGAACCGGTCGATGTCGACCACCGACTTTTAGTGAGGCATACCCTTAGCGAGAGGCTCCTCCGGCCCGGCGGCTTGGAGGAATCGGCGAAGGCTACTACCGATGTTGAAGTAGGCGTGCTTTCCGGGCCGAAGTCGCGGCCGCGTCGTCAGAAGGTGCGGTGGTTTGGGGCTGGCGGGCGCCCAGCTCCACCGACACTTCCGCTTCCGCCACATTGTTTGGGGCCAAGTGGGCCATGGCCGGGGGTGGCGGCACCTTTTTGAGCTTGGGTCATTCCAGGCCAGCGGCTTGGCCGAGGCAAGCCTCCGCCGACCGCATGGGGCCGGGCCGAGCCATGCTAGGTGGTGAGAGGGGTCCATCGGGCTTTGCATCTAACCTCCGTCACCACATCGATCCGGCTATGATGAGCCGGATCATCCAAGTCGGGCGAAGGAGGCTCCAACTTCGGTGGTAACTTAGCGCGTGACAAGGGAGGCGATGAGCTCATCCCGCATTGGGTCCTCCCAAGTAGGAGGTCAGGATCCATCACCCCGCCAAAGCCCCAGCCCAAGGAAACGTGGGCATGCCGGCGTTGCTCACGCCCGGCTTGACCTCGACAATGATGTGGCGCCATTCCCCACCGGGGCAAAGTCAATGACAAGGGTGCCCAAACAAAATTTGTCCCGAAGAAAGAACCGAAGCCACCGGGCCGGCCCCTAGAGGGTCCGCGGCACCCCATATATGCCGACATCACGGCGGTCCACCACACGCGCGTTGAGGCATGGGTCCTAGATGGCTAGAGGGGGTGAATAGCCTATAAAAATTTTCTACAAACTCAACTAAACAAACCGATTAGTATAAAACACGGCGTAAAGCGGTTTGCACTAGCTCTAGTGGTCTTGCAAGCCTTCTAGTGACAAGACTAAATATTTCTATGATCTCTAATCACACAAAGTCTATGTCACTACTCCAACTAATGAGCAATCCTAATATGGTACTTATGTTAGCAAGAACAACTACACAAAGCAAGTGCTAGCTCTCTACTCAAAGTAAACTAGGAAAGTAAAGCAAGAGTGAGGAGCTTGTTATACCGACGTGTAGAGGATGTCAACCAATCACTTGGAAAGAAGAAAAGCTATCAATCACACGAAGGTGATGATCCACACACCGAGACAATGAACAAGTCGATTTGTTCACCCGGAGTTCACTTGTACACCGACAAAAGCTAGTCTCGGTTGTCTTGACTAACACAAGGATGGTGTTTGAGCTAGGGCGTGCCCTTGCTAGCCTCAACACACCACTCAACAAGTGTGGTACCCAAGACACGAGCAATGTATTCCTTGCACTTTGTCTTCCCGACGAGGGAGTGCGTGATCCTCTCACAATTTAACCTGAGGTGGCCAAGAAACAATCACCAAATCTTGCCAACACCTCCACCAAGTCACCAAAGCCGGCTAGGAGGATGGTGTCTCCAAGAGAAACAAGAAACCCACCGGCTCACAACGATCCCCCAAGTGCCTCTAGATGCAAGAACTTGAAGCAAATGCACTTGGATCAACTCTTCTCTCCAAGAATGGAGCTCACAAGCAAGAATGAGAGAGAGGGAGTTGTTGCTCGCTCAAAGATGTTAGGAATGATTCAAATGACCAAGAGAGGAGCAAGGGGCAGCCAAATGGGTATATATAGGCCACACCACGAAATGTGGTGGAAAGGGGAAACCCACGCTTTTCGCAGCCTTTGACCGGGGCGCACTGACGGACTCACCAGTGAGTCCGGTCGGTGGGTCCGGCCACAACCATTTGCACCCCCGAACAGTGACTGACCCCCAGCCAGACCGGGTCCGGTCGCTAGATCCGGCCGATGCGTCGGCCAGCACGGATGTTCGGGCGGCCGGCGTCCGGTCAGCCGTCGAACCCCAAGCACGGAAACATGCTCTGGAATTCTGACGCACCCTGACCGGTGCGTCCGGTCAAATTAGCAGCGCGTCGCTTCCGGTCAGGTTGCGTCCGGTCACGCCGAAGCCGCGAAAATTGTTTGTTTTCGCCGCCGTTCCTTCGCCTTTGCTCCAAACCGACTTCCGCCACTTGTTTCTTGTTGCCGACACGTCGAAGAACACCTGGAAAAGACACCATGTGTTAGCATTTTGAAACCATTTTCGACAAGGACGAGTTAGCTCTTTAGGTTAGAATGCATGCATATGAATTTTGAACCTAAAGGCACATGAGGACCGATATGTACGATAAATTTTCCCTCTTTATAGTACGGCTTATCGATCCTATAATCACTCACACCCTCTATGGTGTCTTGGTGTGTGAAATCAAAAGCCCTATGGTTATACCTTTGCCTTGGGGACAATTGATCTCCGAAAAACTCCACCGGTTGCATGCTTGATCATCTTTTGGACCACCTCGATCCATCCTCCATGATCACAATGCACCAACTCCGGCATGACCAATCTCCAATCTAATCAAACACTTAGCATCGAGAGATTAGTCCTTAGGTGTCACTTATTAGCCAAAAACCAAACTAGAGATCTTCAATCTCCCCTTTTTTTTGGTGGTGACAACCCGCATAAAAGGTTTTATGATTAATGTTTTTGAACATACAACGGTTGTCCAAACATTTTGCTCACAATCATAGGATTGGACAATCATCATAGTTCGGTTTTGGTAGCATGAAGCTCCCCCCTACATGTATGCCACGAGTTTGGAACGAAGCATTGCATACATGTATGAATATTGAAATTGAGGGTGAGCTATGTTACCAAAATGATGCTTAAGGTGAAAGAAATGGACCTTTGAAGCGTGATACCAATCGGAGTTGTGCCATTTTCACCATACAAGCATCAAGGTAACTAGATTTTCATCAAAAACTCAAAGTACCACGTGAGATCACATTATAAGCAAGGTACTTGAATTAAGAGCGAATTTAGAAAATCTAGCTAGTTTCCTATGCATGCTAGTTATTCAACCACTTGAAAAGCCACTTGTGAAAACTAGCATACACCACACAAGCATGTATATATGGAATTTAAATACATGTGCAATGAGCAACTCATATGTTAGTGCACAATCAAAATGCAACAAATTGTCTATGAGCTTGCTCCCCTACTTGTGTGAACCATTTGTAAACTCATGAACCACATGAGAGGTTTTCAAAAACATGTGAAATTTTTAATTTTCCAAAAACCTTTCATGCACCAATCTCTCCCCTTTGTCGACAATTTCCACAAAAGATATGACCATGTTGTGTTATGGAAGAGAGAATAGTGCTCAAATTTGGTCAAATTTGGATCACTTGTCAAACATATATTTTGGTTTGAACCAAAGACAAGCTTCTTCACACCTCATGACAAGGGTTATCTTGTCTATGTTGAAGCATATGTGTGAAAAGATAGCCAAATTCAACACTTGAGATTGCAAGCCCATAAACATGTCATATGTCATCACTAGATCAATCAAGTATAAATAGCAATAGTGATGGCATACATACATTGAAATCATTTTATTTTCCATGAATGCTTCCTAAGGCACAAGTTATATGTCTATATGTTCTAACAAGTCCTTAGATATCATGAATGCCATGTCAAACAATTTCACCTTTGCTTTGCTTGATGGAGGGGCATGTCATGATAGTGGGATGCATTCAACTCATGTTGGAGAAGTCAAGGATATTCAACTCATTTTTTAGCTTGCAAAACCTCTTCTCATCTAGTGGCTTTGTAAAGATGTCGGCCAATTGATCTTCGGTGCCAATAGGTTGAATAGCAATATCACCCTTTGTTGATGATCTCTTATGAAGTGATGCCTTATTTCAATGTGCTTGGTTCTTGTATGTTGGACCGGGTTTTGTGTCATCTTGCAAGCACTCTCATTGTCACAATACAATGGCTCATGATGGAAATCAAAACCATAATCCGTCAAAGTTGATCTCATCCATAGCAATTGTGCACAACAACTACCGGCACTAATGTATTCAGCTTCGGCGGTTGAAAGTGTCACACCAGTTTGCTTCTTTGATGACCATGATACTAGAGATCTTCTAAGGAATTGACAAGTGCCACTTGTGCTTCTCCTATCAACCTTGCATCCCCCATAGTTGGAGTCCGAATATCCAATAAGCTCAAAGTTTGACCCCTTGGGATACCATAGCCCAACATTTTGTGTGTGCTTCAAGTACCTCAATATCCTCTTTGATGCGGTGAGGTGACTTTCTCTCTAGGTGAGGATTGAAACCTTGCACACTTGCCAACACTAAACATCACATCGGGCCTAGAAGCGGTCACATAGAGTAAGCTTCCAATCAATGACCGATAGTACCTTTGATCAACCATATTGCCACTTTCATCATTGTCCAAAGATCCATTGGTACCCATTGGTGTATTGATGCCCTTTGCATCTTGCATGCCAAACTTCTTGATCATGTCTCTAATGTACTTCCCTTGACTAATGAAGATGTCATTCTTCATTTGCTTGATTTGAAGACCAAGAAAGTATGTGAGCTCTCCAAGCATAGACATCTCAAACTCTTTTGCCATCATCTTGGCAAACTCTTCACACAATACTCTTGATTTGTTGATCCAAAGATGATATCATCAACATATATTTGCATGACAAACAAATCATTGCTAATCTTCTTGGTGAAGAGAGTAGTGTCAACTTTGCCCATCTTGAAGCCTTTCTTGAGTAAGAAGTCTCTCAACCTCTCATACCTCTCATACCATGCTCTAGGTGCTTGCTTCAACCCATATAATGCCTTGTTCAACTTGTACACATGGTTGGGATGATGGTAATCTTCAAAACCAGGTGGTTGCTCAACATACACTAGCTCATTGATAAAGCCATTGAGAAAAGCACTCTTGACATCCATTTGATAGAGCTTGATGTTGTGTGCACTTGCATAGGCCAATAGGATTCTAATTGCCTCTAATCTTGCAACCGAGCATATGTTTCACCAAAGTCAAGACCCTCAACTTGAGTGTAGCCTTGTGCAACTAGTCTTGCTTTTGTTTCTCACAACAATGCCATCTTCATCTTGCTTGTTCTTGAAAACCCATTTGGTTCCAATGACATTGTAGTCCTTTTGGTCTTTCTATCAATTCCCAAACCTTGTTTCTATCAAAGTTATTGAGCTCCTCTTGCATTGCAATGACCCATTCTTCATCCTTCAAGGCATCATCAACCTTTTTTCGGGCTCTTCTTGTGACACAAAATGCAAAGTGTTCACAAAATGCCGCTAGCCTTCCTCTTGTTTGTACTCCACTTGCAATATCACCAACAATTTGATCAATTGGGTGATCTCTAGCAACACTTGAGCTTTGGAGTATTGGAACTTGATTGCTTGAGCTTGGTTGATCACTTGTTGTTGCTTGAGATGATGTACTAGCTTGTTGTTGATCTTGAACTTGAGCACCACTAGCTTGAGTAATTTGCACTTCATCTTTGTCATCATCAACTTGAGTTGGCCTTATATCACCAATGTCCATGCCTCTCATTGCATTCATCAATTGAGTTCCACTAACATCATTGAGGTTCTCATCTTCATCTTGGGACCCATTGGTTTCATCAAATTCAACATCATGGACTTCTTCCAATACACCACTTGAGTTGTTCCACACTCTATAAGCTTTGCTTGTGGTGGAATAACCAAGTAGGAACCCCTCATCACACCTCTTGTCAAACTTGCCAAGTCTTGCACCCTTCTTCAATATGTAAGCATTTGCACCCAAATACTCTAAAGTATGCAATGGTTGGCTTTCTTCCATTCAATAGCTCATAAGGTGTCTTGTTCATCATGGGATGGCAATACAATCTATTGATGTAATGGCATGCGGTGTTGATTGCTTCCGGCCCAAAATGATTGACTCACATTGTATTCACTAAGCATTGATCTTGCCATCTCAATGAGAGTCCTATTCTTCCTTTCCAACTAGGCCATTGGATTGTGGTGTGTACTTGGCCAGAAAGTTGATGCATGATCCCATAATCATCACAAAGCTCATCAACTTTTGTGTTCTTGAACTCACTACCATTATCACTTCTCACTTTTCTTCACTATGATATCAAACTCATTGTGCACCCTCTTGAGAAATGTCTTGAATAATGAATACACATCACTCTTGTCATTGAGGAAGAACACCCAAGTGAATCTTGTATAGTCATCCACAATCACAAATCCATACTTGTTGCCACCAATGCTTGTGTATGCGGTTGGGCCAAACAAGTCAATATGGATCAAGTCAAATGCCTTGCAAGTGCTCATCAAGCTCTTCTTTGAATGAGTATTGGCAACTTGCTTGCTTCAAGCTTTGACATACACTACATAGCTTGTCCTTGTCAAAGTGAACATCCTTCAAAAACTCTCACTAGATCATGTGTCACTAACTTGTTGAGTTGCTTCATGCCAACATGACCAAGCCTTCTATGCCATAGCCAACCCATGCTAGATTGAGATATATCAAGCATGTACTAATTTAGTCTCACTAGCACCAAAAATCCGCAAAGGTAGAGGTTATCAAATCTTATTCCCTTGAAGATCAAGCTTGAGTCTTTTTGTATTCACTATCTCAACACACTATCTTCACCAAAGATGCACTTGTAGCCAAGATCACAAATTTGTGCCACCGAAGCAAATTGTACTTCAAGATGTCAACTAGTGCCACATTTGATAATGTCAAATCATTGGTTATTGCAATCTTGCCTATGCCTTGTATCTTGCCACTCTTTGCTATCACAAATGTAATAGGGCTTGCCATTCTCTTGAAGAGTTGAATCAATAATGTTGAACTTTCTTGCATCATATGTTGAGTGCACCCACTATCAAGGATCCAATGATTCCCTCCAATCTTGTAATTCACCTACAAGCAAATAAGAAGGATTTAGGTACCCATTTTCCCTTGGGTCCTTGGAGGTTAGCAACCAAAGCCTTTGGTACCCAAATTGCCTTCTTCTTTGGGCTAACAATGGGTGAACCAACAAACTTTTGCCTTTGACACCCTTCTCACCCTTGAAGGTAAAGCATATAATAGGAATCAAAGGTGATGGAATGCAATTTTGTTGCCTTATTATTGTTGCTGTTCATTTTTTAGCATATTTTTGCTCTTGATGCCCCAATTGCTTGCATCTATTGCAATAAGAACCATTGCTCTTTCACAAAGCTAGGCTTTGGGTGTAACAAAGGCCTTCTTGCCTTTCTTTCTTGGGGATATAGCCTAAGCCTTCCTTTGTTAAGAGAAAACCTTTGGCTACCCAAGCACTTTTTAGCAAGCGGGCATCCCCACCATAAGCCTTCCCTCAAGGAGTGGGTGAGCTCATCCACCTCTCTTTTTGAGAGTCTCATTTCTCAACCTTTAGTATGAATCTAAAATTGCCCATCACTATTAGTAGAGCTTGAAAAGGCTGGATGTGATGTGGAAGGAATGGATGGTTCTTCAACATCAACCACAAGGGGTTCATCTATGATGTTACATGTTGAACCAACATCCTTCTGATGATTGAGCAAGTTCATCATTCTTCTACTCTAAGAACAAGGCATGGGCTTTTTGCCTTATATGCTCCAATCAATTCCCATGGTCTTCCTTTAGACCCTCATGGGTGGCCTCTAGCTCCCCAAAGTTTTTTCAAAAGTTTTTTACTCTTTTGCAAAGCTTTACATTCCTTGTCCTTAGTCTTAAGCATGATATGAGTTTGCTTAAGCATCTCTAGAAGATCATCTCTAGTGGGTTCATCATCAACATCATCATCATCACTATCATATTTTACCATTAGCATTTAGTTTTTTCATGCTCTCATTACCGTGATACCTTAGTGGCCTTAGCCATGAAGCTATGAAGGTGATGAGTCAAGAGAGATGATGTCTTGTGTTGGCCAAATTGCACTCATGGCTTTGGGCTTCTCTTCCTCTTCATGGATGAAAAGCTATCACTATCCCAAGAACAAACAAAAGCACCATCATTTGTTTTTCTTGAATGTCAAGTGGTCTTGCTCTCTTCTTGTTTGTCTTGCCTACCCTTGTATGCCTTCATCTTCTTCTTTTTCTTTTCTTGATTGGGCACCTTAGCGATGTGTGATGGGCTATCACACTCCAAAGTACTCTCTTGGCCTTCATTGCCTTGGATGTATCATTTCTTCTTCTAGAGCCTTGCCCAAACTTTGCTCTTCAAGACTTTGCTAAATTTCTTCATAAACATGGCAAAACTCTTGATCAATCTCATCAAGGTTGACTTCCTCATCAGCTTTATTCTTGAGCCTTGGACTTGCCCTTAGCCTTGATGAGGTGGTGGTGGCCTTGAATGCTTGCAACCTTTCTTGTTCTTGTCATCTTCCTTCTCCCATTCATCTTCCATGCCATCAACTTGCTCATGGTGTTAGCACCTCACCAAGCAAGTCACTAGTGTCATTGTGTCCAATGCACCTCTAAATAGCATCTTCCTCAACATAGCAAATCTCTTGGGCAAACACATCAAGAATTTATACCCAAAGTCTCTATCCAAAGTTTACTCTATCCCAATGATTTGAGATCATTGACAATCACTTGGAGCCTAAAATGTCTCCGGATGCTATAAATATCCTTCTTCATCTTGAAGTTCTCAAATTCACTCTTGAGAACATACAATTTGGCACTTTTTCACCACCTTTCGTGTTCTCATAGGTCTCACACAACTTCTCCCCAACCTCTCACTTGCCTTCTCAAGGTCTTTTTTGATGCCCTCAAACACCTTGACATCCATGCCATTGTACAAAGTGTTCAATGCCATGGTGTTGCATTGCTGTTGGACTTGTGGAGTGGGTGTGAGGTTGGTTGGAGTCAAGGATGACATAATCCTTTTTGGTCACCTCCCATACTTGGTCATTGATTGATCCCACACATTACATTCTCATGCATCTCTTCCAATAGTCAAAATTCTTGGTATCAAAGAATGGAGGCTTTCACCTAACATGGTTGAACACAACATGAGCCATACTATCGCCAATCACCGTTGTTAAGCCTTCAAATATGGTGACCACGGCCCGCACACACTCAGTAAGGTCCTAGATGGCTAGAGTGGGTAGTGAATAGCCTATAAAGACTTTTCTGCCAAACTCAACTAACAACAAAAACGATTAGTATAACACATGGCTAGGAAGTCGGTTTGCACTGAAGCTCAGAGGTCTTGCAAGCCTTCTAGTGACAAGACTAAACATGTCTATGATCTCTAAGTCACTACAGTCTATGTCACTACTTCCCAACTCGCGAGCAATCCTAATATGGTCCTTATGCTAGCAAGAACAACTCACACAAAGGCAAGGCTAGCTCTCTTACTCAAAGTAAACTAGAAGGTAAATACAAGAGTGAGAGCGATATACCACCACGTCAGGAGGATGTCAACCAACGCACCGGAACAAGATGAAATCCACCAATCACACGAAGGTGATGATCCACACGATCGAGACAATGAATCAAGTCACTTTGACCACCCGAGTTCGCTTGTACAATCGAGCACAAGTTACTCTCCTAAGCAGCCGACTTCAACACAAGGACGGTGTTTGAGCTCACGCGGTGCCCTTTGCAGCACTCTAACACACCACTACGGAAAGTTCATAACTCATTAAGATCTACATTTCATATAAAGGTCATTTTTGCATACGAGAAAAGTGTAACAAACGTGTAGTTCAAAAATCACTAGTCTCTCATGTAGTTTTTCAGTAACCTCGTGTGAGATATTTGTTTTTGGACTACTCGTTTACATCGAATAACCGCAATTACATCTCATTTTTGGTGCCGGGTGCATTGGTGGTCTTCTTCTCGCCATCGCTGGTCCATGGCATCATTTTTAGTCTTGTCGGGGATTGATTCACGTCCTCCGCATTCCTTAATCTTTTGGAAAATCAGACAGAGGTGGAACTCATCATAGTTGTTGTATGTTTCGACTCCGGACCCCATCGGCTCCCACGATCCGCTTTCCCGCCATGACAATATGTCTATTTATGTTCTCCGCGTTCATGTAGTAGGCTACTTGTGCGCATTCGATGCAAGCACCCAGATCATCTTTGTACCAAACACTTTGAAGGTTCATTTCGGTGGATTAGGCTGTTGGCGGTCCTATCGTACATTTTATACGCCAACTTAGTTATATAACATGGTGAATAACGTACTTTTGCCACATGAACCTTTGCTATTAATCTAGTTCCACTTGTATTCGAGGAAAAATATGTTTCTGCGCATAAACGTGGAAACAGTAAAAGTACGCTCAAAAAGAAAGAGAGAAGCACACATCGAGACTCGCGCTTTGGGACAAGGGGAATGCCACGGGCCAAAACCAACGCGAACCGAGGCCAAAGCACCCTCGACGCAACATATGATGGACCACCAGCCCACCTACGAAGACTTGCGCACGAGGCCGGGCTAAACCGGCCGCGCACGCAGACTCGCGGTGCGCCCGTGGCATCGGAGCCCGAACCCGCCGGTAGCTTTTGCTCTTGACCCGTGTCTGGAGGAGGAAGGCGGTGCATGAAAGTGCTTTTCGGGATGCGCCAAGAATTCCCGCCAAAACTCCCTCGGAAGACATGGTTGCATGTGTAGAAGATATGGTTCCCGCCAAGAATGCTTGGTTGCATGTGAGGGGAATCAAATTAGGCGCCAAGACATGTGCACTTGCATGGCTAGGAAGGCTTGCATGAAGGTATTTTTGGGATGGCGCCAAGGAGGAGGCTGGTTGCATGCCTAGGAGTTTTGAATTTCAAGATAGAAACAAGCATAGCCCTCCATTCTCCCCCTCCTTCCCTATATAAAGAGGCCATTGCCTCCCTTGTAACTCACCAATTCACATACCAATTCACCAATTCACACTTGATCATTCACTTGATCATTCAATAAAGGATCACATTCTCCATCACACACTTCACAATGTGATCCATCACTCGCCCCACATTCCTTCGGGAATTACACTCCATGTCTCACATATAGGGTGGTTTAGAGAGTGCCAAGACACTCCGGTGGGAGTGAGAGAGTGCAAGGTAGAGAGGAAAGAGGAGTAGCGACCCCGCAGTCTTTTCGACCGTCTGAGTGCTGGACTGTCGCTCCATGCCTACCTACCTTGTGTACCTCTACGCGTAACTTTGACGACTTGACGAAGTTATTCGGTGTCTTACTTTCGTATCATTCTTAAGTTCCATGCTATCATTTATTATATCGGGAATTATGGGATCGTTGTTTTACCCACGTGGTAAATGCTCTAGTAGAGGGCCCCTGACTAGAGACGCGATCCCCACGATCGGCGCTAGAGTAGTGACAAAGTAGCGTAGACGTGGTGTCTAAGTTATGAATCACCCTCGCTTTGCTCCGCGAATCCACGGTAGTGAGGTAGGGGATAGGTGGTGACATGCCCTATTCGCCCATCATACTCCTCCACGTCAGGGCTGTGTAGTAGAGCAAGAGGCCGCATCGCTAGCGGACCAAGTGCACTCGGATGCCCGAAATAATACTCGATTAATGAGGCAGTAGCCCGCTTAGCCCTAAGTGCTCGAAAAGAACACATCGCTCCTAGGATCACCTCCTATGCTTGACCCTTGATAGCTAGAAGAACAGGACTTAGCACCCGTTCCCTACCGGAAATTCGATCACTGGAATACTTCGAGGTGAAGTGCTACAACGGTACTACGTCAGGCGCTGCGGACTTTGTCGATCACGCTAAGAAATACCAACAAGCATTTCTGGCGCCGCTTGTCCGGGGAACGGTTGTGCGTTAAAGTTTGTGAAAACCTAGTATATCGAGTATGAGCCCTACCCCTCGCCATTCTTTTTATTTTTATTTTCTTTTTAATTATGGAGCAACCCCTTTCAAAAACCTTTTTGCTCCTAGGGGTGAGCTCTTAGAACCATGTCAATCTTCCGAAGCCAATCACGCTTCAAGATTTGAGCTCCGCCACGGCTTTATAGCCATGGTTGCAGGTCTAAACATTTTTCGAGCTTGAAGTGGAAAAACCCATTGATAGAGCATCCATCTTACAGCAGTGACATAACTCACGGAGGGTCATTTTCTACATAAAAACCCAAATGAAGGAGGAGCTTTCCTAAACCATATTTATTTAAAATATAACTAGACATCATTAAACAGAGATCAAGGAAGTCTCTTAAAATTTGGGAGCGATGTAGAGACCTTACTTTGAACCAAAACCCAAGGGGACGCATGGTAGGATCTCCTTTGTTTTTTCGAGGTGACCTTGTTGAGGGGATTGGTAACACCTCGAAAAATAGAACAATGAAGAAACCACCAATCCCGAACTGACCTTGAAAAACCCTCGATGAACATTTTTCCATGACTCTATTAAAGGATTGGTGGAGGTCATGTATAAACACTTGCTATGGGTATAAACATTCAAAATCCCTTGCACTAAGATGTGACAAAGGTCCTTTAGAACCGACCAACCACGGGCTTTTGCCAAGAGACCATACACGACCGAATTCTTACGCACAAGAATGTAAAAAAAAAAAGGGATTTTTACATTTTGGTATCAAAAAAAAAAATTAAGAAATTCAAATGGGCATGTCAAGCTTTGAAAGCCCTCATCGGCCGAATCGTACCCTTACCATCCCTTAGGATACATTTGTTGAGACATCATGAACACCAAAGAAAAATTCATCGCTTCCGAAGTTTCAATTTAATTCGAGAATTATGGCAATACCTCGAACCTCTTTTTAGCACAGAAACCCACACAACAAATTAAGTTTTCCCTAAAGCTAAACCATCAACAAAATGGTCATTAGGAGTGAAACATTCTTACGAGAGCAATTGATTCTTTCACCTTCCAACATCATTACTTGTTGTTAAAGGGAACTTTTTGAGGTGGAAGTCGTACACAACCTCCGCGGTCGGGACTAATATCATGTTCCAATTCACCGGAAACCCTTTTGGGGAAACATGCGTTAGTCGAGTGACAAACTTTTGAAAAAAAAAAAAATATGTCGGGACTTATCTTTGGAGGTGTTGTGGGATCGCAGAACCGTGCCATTAGAGATTAACAAAACCAAGGTGTTCTTAGATCCCTTTATCTTTCCATCCTCAACTTCAAACTTTTTGATGAGGCTACCCACTCCAAAGACGCGATTTTCATAAAAATACCCATATGGGAGCCTTGGTGAAAAGTGGGAGAAGTTGCCCGTACTACACTCAAACCCATACCGAAAGTCTAGTAGCAAAGCAACATCCCAACCATAACCTGTTCGGAGGCAAGGTTCATAACTCCATTTAAGCTTCACCTAAGTTGATCTACGCATCTTGAGTAAAGCGAACCACCCTCGCCCTCAGCTCGAACACAAGACATGTCCCTACGGCCTACAAAACATTGTTCTTGGCAAAATGGTCAAGATACAACATTTGTCCTTCATGACATACCCTTTTGTGGATAGAACTCATGCGCCATGGACATGCTTTCGAGGCACCAACTCTAGAGCCAAGAAAGAAACGTTAAGGGGCATGAAAAGTTTTTCTTTTTGAGATCCCTCACGTTTCGTGCTCACCTTTTAGGATCTCTAGAGTTGTCTCCTTCCCCCACGTGCCCCACGAGGGACCCCTGACCTTCTCTTAATCCTCGTTCACAAAACTTTTTCAAGAGGATGGTTGTGGATATTCGTCTATCACAAGTTTTGTCGATATCGTAATTGGCGATAGCACTATATTAACGACTTAAGCGTAACAAAATCTTATCGGAGAAATTTGGAACTTCACCACCTTTCGCAGCTGCAAGGGAGAATTCCCATGATTAAACTTAGACCATAAACAAAGGCAACTAGCAGGAATAACGGGACCAGTAAAAAAAGGAGGAATAATTCTCTCCTAGTTGTTTCATAAAAAAAGCACAAAAAGGGTTTTCTCTCTTTCTATTATTAATAAAAAAGTAGAAGCGTGTTATCAAGTTAGTATTATGCTTGAGGGTATTCTTGTAAGCTAACCATTTTAGGTGGAGATCGGAATTAAGAAGATCAAGAAGGCATCTGCGATGCTTAAAACTTATGGGGCCGACATCAGCAAAAAAAACAAACTTTGATGCTCATGGATGATGGAACATGCTCAAAGGAGACCTTGCACACTTGACTAGTCCAAGTGTGGGGGGAAAGATGAGTGCGACTCTCAAATTCCATCCACCAAGGCGTCATACAAAAAAAAATATTGATGAATAAAAAGATGATGTCACCGCTTACCTTTATTTGGAAAAAAAAAAAGAAAATATATATATATATAGAAAAAAAAATGTATAAGAGAGGAGAGGAGAAGGTTGGCACCACATTGATCAAGATGAATATAATGTGCCACCTAACTCCCACCACCCTTCATCACTTCAATGAGCAAGAAGGGTTCGCCTCTAGATCGCTGCGACTATCATCAAAGACCCATGGTCCCATACACACATGTGTGTGTGGCTTCGAAACAAGGTGCACAGACAGGAACCATCATACAAACCCGGCAACAACAACCGGCAGCTTCATCTATAGATCTTTGCCGGTAAAAGTATATCCAGTACACAAAGGTAACGTTCACCAAATCTCATATAACATTGTTTCATCTCCATAGGTTATACTAGAATTCATACTTTGCCCTTGTTGTTGCTTGATGTATGCTTTCACGGTTTGGATATGTCCCCCATGTGATCACATGTGGATATATTCATAGATCTTTTTTAAAATTAAGCATGGTTACTTAGGTTAAAATGATGCTGGCACCCCCAAACTTTGACATGGTGTTAGAGTTTAGTTGATGAACTTAGAACCGTTATCGCATGATCCCACTGGAAGTATATTATGTTGGGGGTAAATCAAGGCTATGTTTACGTTCCCTTATGTTAGCCTGCATGAGTCATGTTGAGGTGAACAAATAAAACAAAAACAAAATAAAATAAATAAAATTAAAATAATCACAATAAAAGGCTCCGCAGTATTCTTGCTTGGAAGTAGGCCATTTGTTTGTTTTCGTTTTTTTTTTCTTTGTATTAAATAAAAGCAGTACAAGACCAAGTGTGGGGGAGATCTCCTCAAACACAATGAACAAACTTCGAGATCTCCCCCAACACAATGCACAAACAGAAATTCACGATGGAAGGGCCGGGACAAATAACTACCATTGCTCGCCCTCTTCAAGCGGCGGTTTTGTGCAAAACTCTCTCTCACATCTCCCAAAAAGTTTTGAATGTTTTGAGCACATCAACAAAACAAACCTTTTTGGGTGCAAACTTGTTCCTTTTGTCTTTTTACGTCTTTATAATTTGTCAAAGGAATAAGTGTAGGGGAGAAACACATACTCTACATAAAGTAAAATTCAAAAATCTCACATTCCCCTTTTTGAACAAAGACTAAAATGTATGATCATTAAAATGATTTAATCATCCTTGAACTCCACCTCATTAAAACCCTCAATGTCTTTTAGTCAACATATATTTATTCCTCACTAAAGATAAACAAAACTTTTGAGCTCCATCTCCATGCTCTCCTTTGATAAAAATTTATACAACTTGTATTCCCTGCATCTAATATTCCTATACCTTGTGAATTATCTATCACCCAACCCAATAATTATCTAAAGTAATTGGGATATGTGATATAATGGATGATTTGAACCTTGCTCTTTTATATGAACTTGGGATTTGTTTTTCAAAATTTAAATTCAATTAGCAAGCTCCTCAATGATATGCAAATTCCTACGAGCCATATTGAGTTTATCAAATGCAAAAACCACCATATTTATATGCTACTATCTTTGCATTGAGCTTGTGTCAAGTCTTGTTGACCCTTGTTGAGATAGTTGTCATGCCCCCAAGATCCAATCACGATTACCGCCACATATATCATTATTCTACTTTGAGAATAAGGCTAAAAACATACTTCCATCCACCATACAAAAAGCTGCGCTCTCCTACATTGGGAGTAGACAAAAAAAAAAAAAAAAACATCTTAGAAATAAAATCTCCATGCTCTACGAGATAGTGATCTCTCTATATATTTGTAGTTCAAAGACATAGAAACATGAAAAAAAAAAAGTATTAGGACACATAAGGTCCCATGAAAAAAAAAAAAAAAAAAAAAAGTTGGACACATGAAGGTCAAAAATTCAAAAAAAAAAGATGAGCACATGAAGGCTCATGCAAAAGATAACCATGTTCTATCCAGAATAAAAGTTTTCATAAAGAGATCCTTTCGTAACAAGGAGTATATTATATATAGTATAAGGTTCCACTATATCATATCCACACACATGCACTTCTTGATCTAGGGGTATGCCATCCTTCTCCTTGGATCGAGCTTTTGGCCTAGCAATATATGCGAGTAAATATCATATCTTTTCCTTACCCAAAAGATCCATATAAGCTTTTCATAGAAAAGGGCAAAAACTCTCATTTGTCTGGGTGAGGAACCGGACACAAATATTTGAGTGATCCGGTGAATCATTAGAACGAAGGGCTATATTTACATTTTCAAAATCATATGAAAACCCAAAGTTCGAACTTATACGGAAACAAGGGAATTTGAATCCATATTTGTTCCATAATTCAATTACCCAAGGTTAATGTGGTAGACACATAAAATTTCACAAGTGTGGGTGAAGCTTGAAATAAACTTGTATCGCGATTTTATTTCCTTTGGAGGTAAACCCACCTAGTCTTACCGCCTTCGAGGGCGGTAAAGACTAAGTGTGGGGGATTGTTGGCGGTCCTTATCATACATTTTATACCGCCAACTTAGTTATATAACATGCAGAATAACGTACTTTTGCCACATGAACCTTTTGCTATTAATCTAGTTCCACTTGTATTCGAGGGAAAATATGTTTTAGGCATAAACGTGGAAACGAGGTAAAAAATACGCCAAAAGAAAGAGAGAAGCACATCAGAACTGCGCTTTGGACAAGGGGAATGCCACCCAGCCAAACCAACGCGAACCGGGCCAAAAGCACCCTCGGGATCTACATATGATGGACCACCGGCCCGCCTACGAAGACCGGCACGAGGCGGGCCAAACACGGGCCGGGTCAGCTGCACCAGCGGTGCCCGCCTTGCCTGGAGCCCGAACCCGCCGTGCTTTTGCCTTGACCCGTTCGGAGGAGGAAGGCGGTGCATGAAAGTGCTTTTTCGGATGCGCCAAGAATTCCCGCCAAAACTCCTGAAGACATGGTTTATGTGTGTAGAAGATATGGTTCCGCCAAGAATGCTTGGTTGCATGTGAGGGGAATCAAATTGGCGCCAAGACATGTGCACTTACGGCTAGGAAGGCTTGCATGAAGGTATTTTTGGGATGGCGCCAAGGAGGAGGCGGTTGCATGCCTAGGAGTTTGAATTTCAAGATAGAAACAAGCATAGCCCTCCATTCTCCCCCCTCTTCCCCTATATAAAGAGGCCATTGCCTCCCTTGTAACTCACCAATTCACATACCAATTCACCAATTCACACTTGATCATTCACTTGATCATTCAATAAAGGATCACATTCTCCATCACACACTTCACAATGTGATCCATCAGCCAACCCCACATTCCTTAGGGAATTACACTCCACGTCTCACATATAGGGTGGTTTAGAGAGTGCCAAGACACTTTCGTGGGAGTGAGAGAGAGTGCAAGGTAGAGAGGAAAAAGAGGAGTAGCGACCCCGCTGTCTTTCACCCGAGGAGTGCCGGGATCCGTAAAGCCTCCGCCTCCCTACCTTGTACCTCTACGGGGTAACTTTACGAATTTGACGGTTATTCGTGTCTTACTTTCAGTATCATTCTTAAGTTCCATGCTATCATTTATTATATCCCGAGAATTATGGGATGGTTTGTTTGCCCCCTCGTGGTAAATGCTCTAGTAGAGGGGCCCCTCGAGCAGAGACGGGATCCCACGATCGATGCTAGAGTAGTGACAAATAACGAGACGTGGTGTCCTAAGTTATGAATCACCCCGTTTGCTCCGCAATCCATGGTAGTGAGGTAGGGGATAGGTGGTGACAGCCCTATTCGCCCATCGCTCCTCCACGTCCAGGTTCCCAAGTAGTAGAGCAAGAGGCCGCATGGCTTGGCGCACCAAGTGCACTCCCGATGCCTGAAATAATACTCGATTAATAGACCAGTAGCCTGACTTAGCCTAGTCTTGAAAGAACACATCGCTCCTAGGATCACCTCTATGCTTGACCCTTGATAGCTAGAAAACAGACCAGCACCCGTTCCCCTCGCGGGAAATTCGATACCGGAATACTTCTAGGTGAAGTGCTACAACGGTACTTTCCGTGGCGCTTACTTGGACTTTGTTTGCCGCTAAGAAATACCAACATTAGCCCAAAATGGTCCTATTAACTGCCCTGGCTTGACCCCACAGCAACGAAAAACGGTTACCAGTGGGTTACCGCCATAGTCAAGTTCCCATATTTCTTCAACTTGCGAAGCATGTCATCTTCTCCCCTATCACGTCAAGCTCCTGCCCTCATATCGAACAATCGCTGTGATGCCTCTGCTTGTCCTTCTCTTTGTGTGTGGAACACTGTACTGATTGACATCATACCCTTTGCCACGTGGTGACCATGGGCGGCCCTGACATAAAAGCTTCTTCCACCGGTCTACGCATCATCTCCTGGGAATGTTACGCTTTTGGAGCACTTGAGGAAAGTGTTCTTGTGTTTCCTTCTGCGCCCAATCGCCCGACGGTTCTTGCGCTTCCTACTTGCACGGGAGCTCTTTTGAGGTGCTTTTTAACGTATGTGTCCATGATCACCAATTGATGAAGGATGCTTGTAGTGAGCGTCTAGCACTTTTTCCCCTATGTATGTCGGTGCGTGCTTTTCGGCCAGCCGCACCCCATCCCCGAGGTTCTTCCTTCATGTTGATGCTTTCGAAGCCCACAGCCCTCCCATCTTTTATGTACTTCATACACCAGTTCACGGCCTCGCTTGTGTATGCCTCGATCATAGAGCCCTCTGGTAAGCGCGTTATGATTGAATTGATTGAGAGTAGACATTAATTAAGCTCGGTTGGTCCACATCGCTGTAGGTACGGGTCCCAAATGTTATCCCAGATCAACCATGTGTATCATCATGAGGTGTGGCATAATGTCGAAGAACGGCGATTGGGAAACACATCTCTATCGGCACATTGTTTCCGTGGTGAACTCTTTTCGATGCGAGCAGGATCTGCTGGCAATTACCTTCCGGGTGATTTGGTTAAAGAAGCATGACAACCTTGTGACCACCATCTTCACGTATTTTGGGCCGAATAGCTTTGATCACAATTGGAAGGAACACCATCGGCATGATGTGAGCATCGTCGCGCATTGAAGTTCGTCATTGTGAGGTCTTTCATGGATACTGCACTCTTGATGTTGAAGAGAAACCCGTCGGTACCTTGATACCCCAAATCAACCGACACATAGCCAACTTCTCATCTCTCGTTAGGTTGTAGGCGCACACGGGAGTTGGACTTTACCGTTCGAAGCCGTGTAGCGTGAATTTCCGGTCGGATGCCCATGTCAACAAGATCGACGTGACTTCACACCATCCTTCGTCTTGGTCTTGATATCCATCGAGAGCCGATCGTGCTTTTCAAGACATTTTCTCAAGGTGCATCGTCGATCGCATGGGGTGTATCACGGTATCTTCCAAAGACTTTAGATACTTGAAGATTGACTTCTTCTTGAAAAGGAATTTGGAGGCGCTTCATCCTCCAATTTGTATCCCTTTTCGCTTCTTTTGTCTTGGAGGTGCGTCTTCACGATCATCGTCTTTCTTCTTCTTCTTCTTTCCAAACTCGCACTCAAGTCCTTCACCATGTCAAACACCTTCGGACCATAACTAGTCGGTGCCGGTGAGGGTTTCGACTTCGCCCTTGTTGTCAAAGTATATATTCATTTTTGCATCTACGTACCTATGTGCTACTTGAGGAAGCGTCTGTTCCATGTACCGCAGGTTTGGTGGATCCCTCCAAGGGGTAAAGTGGGCAGGGTTTCTTCGATGCAAAAAGCTACCGCGTGGCGGTCTTCCCTTTAATCCGCCTCCGATAATGAAAACGGGCGGGGTAATCGGTGATGGTGACAAGATGATGGCCGCGAAGAGTGAACTTCCTCCGCTGGCGGTGCGCATCAACCATCGACCCCATGATCAAACAGTACCTGCATCTCCTCCATGAGCGGCTCTAGAACACATCTATATCGTTCTTGCCGCTTCGTCCGGATATGAGCATGGTGAGCAAAACATACCTCCGCTTTTGACAAAGATGTGGAGGTAGATTGTACATGGTGAGGACCGCCCCACGTCTTTGGTGTGCTGCTTTCAGTCACCGAATGGGTTCATTCCGCCGGTACTCAATGCGCGAACCCGAACGTTCTGGGCTCCTCTGCAAAGTCGGGGTAAGCGCGTCGAAGTCTTGCCAAAGCTAGCATCCGGCGGGGTTCCGTAGCTTCGTCATCCTTTACGATCGCTAGATGCATGCCGTGTCATGTGCTTAGCATCCTCGGGGTTCCCATAGAGAGCCGCGCAGCGAACGATGGCCGGAAGGTACCATTGGATGGCGGGCGTTTCCTCTGCGTGTAACCTTCCTCTTCCTCGTCACGCATTGACATGATCTTCTTTGCGGCCGCACTAGTTTTCTTCACCCCTTCTTCTTTTTTTCGCCGTCTTGCTTCCTCATCGAGCTCATCGTCACGCGACATCCAGCATTTCGCTTGTATCGACTAAGCGCCATCTGAGACAAGCGGTCAAATTCACGTCTTGTCGCCCGATACCAGGATACAAATGGTTGGGGCGTGCATCGAACTTCTTCACTTTCATCGCCATCACGGATCAACTTCTTAGCACGATACGCATAGCGGAACCTTGTTAGGCGTTGGATACGTGGAGGCCGGGTAACCTGGCCATTGAAGCTAGTGTCGGACCGACCATGACGAGACTTCAACATCGGTAAAGTCGAGGTTAAAACTTCGGCGTCGTGCAACCCTTGATTGTCTTTGTAAAGCGGATCAATTCTTTGCTTTCATCTCTTTGAAGTTCTCCAACCATCTCGGGCACCCAAGCGAATGTCATCCTCATTGAGTCAGGTTGACCGTCTTCAAAAACCCGAACATCCTCGAACGCGTCATGAGGATTCTCCTACTCGCCGTCCCCTCCACCACTACCACGTCATCATCGTCATCATCGGCGTCGGCCGTGCTTTCGAATAAATCTGATGGAATTGGACCAGGTACGGTGGACTTTTCACGGTACTAGATCGACCGGAGGGACTGCACAGTGCTTGGATCGGCCCAGTTGATCCGAAGGGTGGAACTTCTTCGCCATGAAAAGTCAGACCAAATAGTCATCGTGAAGCCATGCATGATTGGTGAGATCGCACCACGGTGTCGTTGAGCGGCTTTCGAATTCTTGCATTTGCGCTGAGACGGATAATCGAGGCTCTGTTGAATTATCTCGTTGTGTCACCATACGAGGAGCAACAAACTTCTTCACCTCATCAAAGTATTGGTCCCTCAATTCTCTTCATCTCATACATCCATGGGCTCGGTGCCTCTCATCTGTCTCCACAACTCTTCAAAAGCTAAGTGTCGTTACATAGTACTCAAAGCGGAACAAAAGAAGAAGAAGTTCCACCATAGATCTAGATCTAGAGAAAAGGCAGTTTTCTCTCTCCATGGATCTAGATGTAGGAGATGAGATAACGAGGAAAAAGAAGATGAAAAAGAGGCATTTCTGGACCAATTGAGTGTCTTCTCCTCCCCCAAATCAAAGCCAAAGTCCCAAATCAAAAAAGATTTTGTCAAAATTTGGGTCAAAACCTCCCCCACAAGTTGGAAGAGGAAGATCCGTGGAGGATGAAGGGCGCCGTGCGAGGATTTTATAGGCCTCGGGCACACTGGCGTGGCGGGCGCCTTAGCGTGCCCGCCACGCAAAACATGGAGGGACGCGTGGCGGGCGCACACTGGCATTTCCACGCTTGTACATTTGCGTGGCGGGTGCGCGTTGCGGGCCCATCCAGTTAATTATCTTTGCGTGGCGGGCGCGTTAAGGCGCGAGCCACGTAGCGTGCTGCCCCGCCCGGTGGCGAGGCCCATCATTTCAGTGGCGGGTGCAAATTGTGCCCGCCACGCCAAAGATCGGCCCCTGCTCGCCAGGCGAATCGGTACCTAGTGAGAGGATGTGCCATTTGGTGGTGCGTGAGGGAAGAAGGAAGAGAATGGAGGAAGGAAAGTGTGTCCATCTACTTTTGCATGAGTAGATAGGCGTGAGAGCAAGCGGGGACAAAAAAGTGGAGGCCGGGCCGGCCATCTTTGTAATGCTTCTTCAATTGGTAACTACACAAAAATAAAAGTGGGAGATAGATCCACATAGTCGGGGAGGACTATTATGTGTGGTTTGTCATTTTTGTATGGAGGAGCAATGGGCGATAGTAAAAACATAGGAGAGGTCGACTACTTAATTAAGGGAGGGACAATTAGTTCTTTGCAATTATCTTTGCATGTAGGAGATAGGACAATGTGTCATAGAGAGAAGAGAGCAAACTTGTCCCGTGAATGAGAGCGGAAAAAAGTAATCAGTCTTTGTTTCTTGCGTTCATGAAATTGAAAGTGATAGAAAACTAATGGAGTAAAGGAGCAAGGGTGGGAGAGAGGTGAGAGCGGTTTGGGCTGGGTACTCATCATAGAAAGAGAGTGGTGGTCGGCGTAGGCTTAACCCACTTTGAGATGAATTTTGATTAAAGAAATTGATATGAAATTCATATTGTGAACAATCTATAGAAAGAGATAAAGGAAGAAGGGTAAAATATGGATGAGAGCATTATCATGTGCACCACTTAGGACTTATATGCAACCATGCACACTTCTAATCGGGCCCACGGGATGTAGATCCAAGGGTTAGGTATTTACACTTAACTCTGCTCTAATCACAAATTTTGCAAATCCACTCCTCCCACCTCCCCGGTGGATTTATCACCTCATGCCCCTTGGATCTACATCCTATGGTCAGTTAGAAGTGTGCATGGTTTGCATATAAATTACGGTTGTGCACATGATCGTTCTCAATATTGGATTAGCTAGGATTTAATTAGGGATGTCGGCAATGAGGAGATTGTGATCAAACCTAAGGCGCATCTTGAAAACATTTAAATTCATTTTCCAAAATAAAAAAAAAAAACTATGCAACGACATGAATGCAACAAACATGTGAATGGCCTTATATTTGTTTAATTTGGAAAAATATTATTTCTCCTATATTGACATGACATATAATGCATAATTAATCTATTTTAAATGATTTTCAAATATTGCAAATTTAGGGTGTTACATTTGCACAGGCTTCCTTTCGAATAATTCTTTGTTGTTTCTTCACTTGTTGACTTCTGACATGTTCGGTGTCGTTGTTTTTCTTGACTATTGGCTTTCGGTACATGAAACTACATCAAATATGCATGTTCTTAATTTGCTGACCATATTTCTTTCTTTGTCAATGGAATAGTTGAAGTGTGAAAGTGAATGTGATTCACAGTTGCGATTCATGAACAATTTGTTTTTGTCATTCTAATTGTAGACAATTCATGATTTTCCATTTCTTGTATGAAATATTATGTATTGCTTTATCAAGAAACTGAAACTTCTTTGCCTTTTGCATACTACTATGTATGCATTGTGTTGATTGCTCTTTTGTATTTCACGAAGAATCACAAAAAGTTTTATTCGCGATTATTCGGGTGTGTCATTGGTGAATACCCATTTCATTATACGGGCTTACCAATGCATTTTAGGAAATTATCTAATAGGACTGAAAAATTTATAGAAGGAAATTGAGAAGAGACTTAGTGGTTGGAAGGTAGAAATTGCTCACACGGTTGGTGGTCGTTTGGTTCTCATAAATTCGGTGCTTTCTAGCTTACCAATGTTTATGATGTCTTTTTTTTTGAAGTGTCAAGGGTTTTAGACAAAATTGAGTGCTTTAGGTCTCGATTTTTCTTGGCAAAACGAGCCAACACAAGAGAAAATACAGACTAGTCAAATGGGAGATTATGTGCCAACCCTAAGGACCGGGGTGTGGTCTAGGCATCCAAATTTGGAAATTCAAAATAAGTTGCTTGCTTAGTAGAGTGGTTATTCAAATTACTAAATGAAGATGGGATGTGGCAAAAGAATTATTAAGGAACAAGTATATTAAAAAATAAGACACTAAGCCGGGTTGCGAGATGAAACCAACGGACTACGCACTTCTAGAAAAAGTTTGATGAATGTTAAAGACACTTTCTTCAAGTTAGGACATTTATTGTCAAGAGCGGGTCCTAAACACATTTTTGGATTGATACTTGTTTGGGCAACAAACCTCTCAAAGATAAGTTTTCGGGGTTGTTTAATATTGTAAGAAGAAAAGCAGGGATCCTACGATAGCTAACATATTGAGTTCTCTCCTTACTAAATATTTCTTTTAGGAGAAATGCGGGTGGGGCAAACTTGTCAAATCGGCCGTATTTTGACATCCTTACAACAAGTTAACACTACAAAAAAAGAGATGTTTTTGTATGGGATCTAAAGGCCTCAGTGGCGTTCTGATCAAGTATATGTATGCTGCTTTAATTAATAATGGGGTAAAGTGTCCAAGATATTTGGATGACAAAGCTACCAATAGAATAAAAATATTCATGTGGTACATGTTAAAAGAGGAGTTGTTCTAACCAAAGATAACCTAAGCTAGGAGAAATTGAAATGGGGATAAACAGTGTTCTCTCTATAATCTTCGAAACAATTCAACACCTCTTTTTTTTGATTGCTTCTATGCCAAATTTTGTGGCCCTCTATACATTACTTTTGGATTAACACCTCCTTCAAATATTTCAAATATAAATGACTTGTTTCTAATTGGTCTAAGATGGGGAACAAAAGGTACAATACATTGTTATTACTTGAGCATCCGCACTCTATGGGCAATTTGGTTAACAAGGAATGAAGTAGTTTTGAAAAATGTAAACCAAAAACTCTTTTGCGCGGGAACACATTGGCTATGTCGTGGGCAAACTTGCGGCGGCATGAAGATCTTGAGGATCAAGTTGATCTCAGTGTACGTCACCTAAGGCGTCGGCTCTATCTTTTCGGTTCAAAACAGTTTGGCTGCTCCGAAAACCGTTGGTTATGTTTAGTCAAGGAACTTTTTATTTCTTGTTTTTGTTCGCTATGAGTGTGTGTGGCTGGAATTTGTATCCAGCAAAACCTTAAGTTGGGTTTGAACTTTATAATAATTGGCCTGTTCTATCTGGATAGAAGAAGCCGGATTTTATCCTTTATCTAAAAAATGTCACACCTAGGTGCATAGTTGGATATAAAGTTCTTAGGAAGAAAAGGAAACACTTTTATGGTTTATTATTTTCTAGATTCTTTACATAAATAATTTATTCTACACTTGCATAGGATCTGTGTATCTGCTTTTAATATAAGTGATTTCTCTGGTTTGGCATGTACTTAATCTATCCTGCTTGGTTAGAGGCTACGATTCATACTGCGTTGTTGCAATATAATATATGATCCATAGGGGCTACGATTCATACTACGTTGCTGCAATATGATCAAAAAGTAGATCCCGATCAATGTGCCTACTTGCTATTGTTGCCTTGGAGATTCTTATGCAATGTCGGCGGTGTATCACTTTGCACAGGACTCTTAGCACACCTAAACCTTTAAGTCTATATATAAGCAATACAATGTGGAAGAGGATGGGAATTAGGGGAGCCCGTGATCACTTGTCTTTGGTCATACATACAAATCGAAGAGCTGAAGTTGTGCGTTCAGTTTAGACTTGGATTCTGCACCCATCGAAAACCTTCAATTCACCAGTACTATGCATGTGTTCTATTTTGATACCAGATTTCTCAGCTATGTTTAGTTTGGATAGTTCTGGATGGATATATGCCTGTTGTGACTTGTATAATATACATAGCCATATGTAACATATACACATCTTCTACCTATCTATGCATCACTGATCTATGAATTTATACGTATGAAACTAAATATCCTCACCTCCAATCTGCACATTCTTAATTTTTTTTTGTACAAGTTCATATACAGGAGATTGTACTAGATTGAAGCGAAGTCCGAGCAAGGATGCGAGAGTCTGACCTTGGGTTTGGAGAACATACTAATCACCCATGTGTAACAACAAACCTATGAATATAAAGATCCAACATGTACAACCATGATGCACCTTCTGCAATTCTTTTGCCTACATACAACGTTCCCGGACTACCAAATATGCTATGTATCACTTGCCACGCTACTTATACACCACCTCATGTTTGTGAGGTACAATCTGTTATTCTAAAGTGTATTGCACCAAGCTGTCTAATGGTCCAGTTGTTCTATGTATCACTTTCCACGCTACTTATATATACCATTGTTGGGGAAGCGGGATCATAGGCACCCCTCTAATTTGGTTCTAGATAGCCCACATAGCGGAGCCGAGACCTTAGGGCTTTCGGTAACCTCGGCAGGGAGAATCGGGCAAATTGGATGGGTGTATCTCCCAGCCGAAAGCCGAGGCTTTCGGCATGGCATAGGCGAATGCCACGCTTTTCGGTGCATGGCGGGCGAATAATTTTGAGTTCTAGCTCAATGGGAGGGTATCTTTGGTAATAGGACGGAGCCGGTGCATTTAGGCGGTCGATGGATCTTTGGTCGTAGGCCGTCGGCCGAATGATGGGGGATTGGCTTCATGAATCGGCGCCCGCAAGTCCGGAGTGGTGGGCGACCGGGCTGCTTTCACGCAATTGAGGTGCGGCTCTGGGCGTAATCGCGGATTTGCGTGTTCGAGTGAAGAGCGCCGAGCCGACAAAGTCGATCCGTCGAAGGCCACGGGTTTTGTAGATCGCCGAAGGTCGGGCTTTGTGCATGTCGAAAAATCCAGGGCTTTCGATGGTTTCACGAGGTCAGTCTTTCGGTTGCCGCTTCCGGTCTTTCTAACGAGTTTTTTCGGTGGCTCGGACGATGGCGCGTGGTCCTCGGAAGGACACCGCTAGGGACACAAGCCGGGAAGAGACCGGGGTGCCCCTCGACATTGGGAGGGAATATCACCGGAGCCGTTATGTAAAGCGTCTACGGACTACTATAAATAAGCCCCGCTAGCATTGTAAAAGAGAGAGTGAAATCATTGAAGACGAGTCCGAGTTTCATAACTCATCTACGTGTGTTGTCTTTGCTCAAGTTTGAGCTTAGATCCTTGAGGGGTGGCTCTCTTCGGGGCCACTCCAACAGCCATCTTCATGTTTGTGAGATACAACCTGTTATTCTTTTGAGTATCTGCGCCAAGTTGTCCAATTATCGCGGTGATGTATCTCAACTAACGTCATGTCTTTTTTTTTTTTGCCTCTAATCATAATCATGTATCATTGCTCCCGGTTGTCCTCACAGTAATCATGCTCGGGGTCGAATAAGATGAGTACGGAATCCGAGGGTGACAAAGTCGAGTGGGACGGAGGGAGTAGTCATTAAAAGAAAGAAGCACTTGAATGAAGCATGTCGAGAGTCGACTACGTGTGCCGTGTTGACCGGCTGGGCCCTCCATTGAGTGGAGTCCGATCCGATGCTTGCTCGATTAAGCCGGCCCCGCCACCAATGCAGAGTCACGGGGAAACGAAGGAGCTGAACTAAGCAGGCGACCCACCCAACAACCGCTAAGCGACGGTTGACTTTTGTCCTCCGCCGCGCTCGTCATACCCACCAACGTCCCAATCGCCGCTCAGAGATGGCTCCGCCGCCGCTCCCACGCGGCGTCAGCCGCGCCTCGTCCTCGTCCTCGCTCCGGCTGCCGCGGCGCAGTACCAGGCGCCAACAAGCGAGCGCTTGCTACACCAGCGCCACTCCACTCTCGGGCTACACCCGCAAACGCCACCCACGGCCTCCCACCCGGGGGCGTGCGACTCGTGACTCATCTTCCGCTCCTCTCAGTCCTACCACGACACGCCGGTCTCCATCTCCTACCTCCTCCCAGCACCACCATCTCTGCCTACGGCACGCCGCCGTCACAGGCCGTCCCGGCCGCTGACCTCTCCCAGCATCGCGGCCTCCGGCCGATCCGTCGTCCCTATGCGCCCGTGCCAGAGTACTACCCGGCACCTGCGCCTCCCTACACCATCAGGTTCGCGAGGCTGAGACCTCCTTCATGATCGCCAGCATGCCTACGAGGGCCTCACCACCGCCCGCGCTCATCGAACCCAACAATCATGGATGTAGGGGGACTTGCACACTTTCTAAATGTGTGACTTAACTTTTATGTCAAATTCAGAATCAAATCTCACTCACACATTTAGGAGGCCTTCACTGGTACACCCAAATATGTGAAATTGACCTTTTATGTCGTAATAACATGAGAATCGAAAACTCATTCGCATAGGCTTAGCGAGGTACTCTCACATCCTTGGCTTCAAATCTAAGTCAGTTTCGACTACGATCTTATAACGTCGTAATATTTATTGTCATCACCGTACCGCGCGAGAGATCAGCAGCAACCGTCTAGCGGGTTTCTTTGGCGTCGATGACCACCAATAATTAGCACCAATGGCGATCTACTAAGCCACTCACATGCGTGACGTCCGACCGCGTTGAGCGCACGAGTCCGTACGGCACCGTAGATAAGTGAGATGCAGCGCGCGTTTCGATCCATGCGTCGCGAATTATTTCCATATTTTGAATCTCGAAGTCGTGAATACCGTACTTTGCTAGCGAGGACCATAGATCCGAAAGTACCGGCACCAGAATCACGCCTAAAACTCAAACTGACTACACAACCATCCACCGAACTACACCAAAACGCACTGTCTCTGGTTTTCACACGTTCGTGATTGGGTGCTGTCACAGGCGAGCGCTAAAGGCCGCGCATCTTACGCGGCATAGTTAAGTCACACTTACGCGGCTACATGTCGGCTGCGTCGCTGCGGCAAGCATGCCAGCACTCTAAAACGACCGCACCGTGTATAAAGTACATATTCTACCCCTCCCACAACGGCTCACTCCGGGTTCACTTATCATCTTCTACCTCGAGCGTAAAGCCAGAACTCACCTCTGTTTCCTCTCGCTCTCACTTCCATTGAAGCTAACCTTGAGCTCACTCAATCTCCTCACTTCCCACCGTGGATTTTTGAGGGAGTGCGCAAAGCTCCGACATCGGGAGACCTGGATCTACCACTTTCACCACCAAAGAGCATTTCGTTCACGCTGGGCGAATCCTAGGGTTCTTTCTTCTCTTGGAGCTTGCTCCTAGACGCGCTAGGCGCTGCCGCCTCTTTAGTTTGCTTCGTGGTGGCCTTGGGAGGTTTGTAACCTCACACAAACCGCAATACATTACTCCCACATCTCTAGGGTTAACTCCCTGTGACTTTGTGAACGTAGAGGGAGCGTCGGCAAGGTGCTACGCCTTTGTGTGGCAACTCCTCAACAACGCGGACTTAACTCCAGCCTCGTAGGGCAAAAGTGGAGATGCAACCACTCGCCAAACTTTGCAGGTCACTGTGTTCTTTACATTCTCAGCATATTTTGTCTTCAGGAGATAGAGGCTTCACTCGATCTACCTTGCTGCGTGGTTTGCCACCTTCCGTATATTTCGCGGAAGCATTTGTGTGCGGTGAACAAGTAGAAACCCTTGAGCACCAATCTCCGTACTCAAGCGCGGATTTCCACTTTCTCTCGGGTGGTGCTCAGCCAGGACACGCGGCGCTGTACGCGTCGCCACGGCCATAGAGAAGGCTGTCACTTACGCACCGGCCGTAGAAAAAGTTCTTTCTCTGCCTGCTCCGCTCGTCCCGCTCGCCATCGCGCAGGCCGCACCTATAATGCGCAAAGGCCGCGCACATCGCGCACCGATGTGCCTTGTTAAAGTTTTAATGTGCTCCATTTTTAGGGTAAGCTCTATTCACCCCTCTAGGCTAC